>ML108777.1:0-12812 GCA_003697995.1 Taxidea taxus jeffersonii | reverse complement strand
TTATTTGTGGAGCATAACAAATAACATGGAAGACATGGGGAGATGGAGAGGAGAAGGGAGTTGAGGGAAATTGGAAGGGGAGATGAACCACGAGAGACTATGGACTCTGAAAAACAATCTGAGGGTTTTGAAGGGGTGGGGGGTGGGAGGTTGGGGGAGCCAGGTGGTGGGTTTTATGGAGGGCACGTATTGCATGAAGTACTGGGTATGGTGCATAAACAATGAATTCTGTTACACTGAAAAGAAATTAAATAAATAAACAAATAAATAAATAAATAAAAGAAGATATGGTCCATCTCTATAATGGAATATTACACAACCATCAGAAAGGACGAATACCCAACTTTTGTATCAACATGGACGGGACTGGAGGAGATTATGCTGAGTGAAATAAGTCAAACAGAGAAAGTCAATTATATGGTTTCACTTACTTGTGGAGCATAAGGAATAACATGGAGGACATTAGGAGAAGGAAAGAAAAAGTGAAGTGGAGTAAATCGGTGGGGAAGATGAAGCATGAGAGACTGTGGACTGTGAGAAACAAACAGGGTTTTAGAAGGGAGGGGGTGGGAGGATGGGTGAACCTGGTGGTGGGTATTAAGGAGGGCACTTATTGCATGGAGCACTGGGTGTGGTGCATTAAAAAATGAATCTTGGAACACTGAGAAAAAAAAGAAACACAGAAGCTCACACCACTGCTGGCAAAGATTAAAGCAAAAGCAAAGTTAGAAGTTGTAACAAATCCTTTCAGGAACTAATGGCCACCCCATTACAGGCTAGTCTATGTCTCTACTCCAGTTCTTCTGCCTTCCCCTCCCCACTACTCCCAAAGCCATGCCCTCTCTTGAGGGGATTTGTCCTCTTCCTCTCCTTGTTCCAGCTCTGGGGAAAGCATATGTATGCTCTTTTCCTCATTCAGATATGCTGCAAATCTCTGTACACAAGGCTAAAACCCTGACCACCAACTGAGTTCTGGTCTTCAAAGCACTCAGTGGTTCTTCTCAACTCCACCCCTTCAGGTTACCTGGCAGCAGTAATGTCAAAATCAGCTTATCAAAATACCAAGTACCATACAATATGAAAGTGAATTATCTAGTCTAGGCCAGATAACACTGCACTCTCAAATTTAGGACTTCAAAACAAAAATATGATTTATCCAGACATTTCTCCAGAAAATCCAAGCACTTAAGAAACATCATTTTTGACTCACATACAACTCCAACTTGCAAGACTAGGGACCCACTTAAATTCTCAATCACTTGCTGCTCCACAATACCTCCATTTGCTAATCTCCTGAGCTCCATGGAATTAGTTGATATTATGTTAACTGATATCAGAGAAACGCAAACTAAGAACAAGCTGCCTAAATGGTAAGATGAGATTTAATAGGGGCAATTAATACAAAGGCTTTCATTTAGTCTCAAAATAAGATAAACTGCACAAGTACAGAATAAAGATTTGCTTAGCAGATTTGGGGAATCTGTTTAACAACAGATTTGAAAAGAGTCAACAGCATTTACTATTAACTGTAGCCATGGTGATGGGGAGACAGAGGGAGAACTGGGCACAAAATTCCACAAACATCCAAATAATAAGTAATCAGTGTTACTTGAACATCAATCTGCCATGTAAAAATGAGTCAGAAAATCAAAGAATGAATTCAACGAAGTTCGATCTGAAACTTTGGATCTGTGGAGACAACCACCTCATTTTATAGATGTAGTGTCAATTTACCTTAGTCCAATAATAAATCAAGTCATGAGGTCAGGATGTGGTAAATTTTGTTTCATAAAAATCATTTCCTAACTACAGGTCCTCCCTATAATGAACTGACTGCCTCACAGAAGATATTGACTTCTCTGTCATTAGGGATACTTAAGCAGAGGCTTAATAACCAGTAGTCAGAATTTGTGAAGTAGGGATCTCCTGCAAGTAAGTAAAATGTTAATCTAAAACGCTACAATTCTTTTTTTTTTTTTTAAAGTAGACTCCAGGTCCAGTGTGAGGCTCAGCATGGAGTCCAATGTTGGGCTTGAACTCAGGACCCTGCATCAACACCTGAGCTGAGATCAAAAGTCCAACACTTAACTGACTGAGCCACCCAAAGGCTTTAATTTCTTTAAAAGTAAGATTCTATTATTTTACAAGTTATATCAAATATTAAACATTCATGTTTTCATTTTTTGACCAACTGAAGTTAAGTTCATGTCTTCAAGGTACAGCAATTATGGCAGCACATCTCATTTTATATTGTTTGTTCATCTCGTCAACTGTGAACTTCTTTGGGTCAGGGCCTGTTAGTATTTTATGAGTACTTTATGCATCTCTGCATTACTAGACCCTAGCACACAGGAAGGGATCCAGTATGTTTCTTGAATAAACATCCCAGGAGGGGTGCCTGGGTGGCTCAGTGGGTTAAAGCCTCTGCCTTCAGCTCAGGTCATGATCCCAGGGTCCTGGGATTGAGCCGGGCATGGGGCTCTCTGCTCAGCAGGGAGCCTGCTTCCTCCTCTCTCTCTCTCTCTGCCTACTTGTGATCTCTGTCTGTCAAATAAATAAATAAAATATTAAAAAAAAAAAAATCCCAGGAGTGTTTCTTTAGTATGTGGGTGGTCGCTACTACCAAGGTCCTCAATAAAATGGCAAACAAATTTTCTCTCTTATCCTTTACTACCTTCATTTTAGAAGTCCTTTTCCCATCTCTCAATGCTCTTTCAACTGTCTGCAACTCCCACTTAGGTACCTCCCTCGTGCCCATGTGATATAAAAATATCCTATTATCCAGAATAACCTATTCCTCCATATAAATGGAAGGCAGCCTGACACTTTCAAAATGACAAATGAACACAACCTGTGACCCAGAAGAAATGTAGCTTATAGATACACTTTACATGTGTTAATATGCCTTACATACCTGGTTATTAATTTCCTAAGAGTTTATACTAGATTGTTTCTAATCTTGCCTATGCACGTATCAATAGAACCAGTAAAATAACATAATGGTACCACTATAAAATGGAAGACTGTAATATCAAAAAAATGTTGTTTTCTATGTATTAATGTATTATGTATGTTATATATGTATATATGTATTATATATGTAATAAAGTATTAATGTAGACTGACCCCTAACATGTATAAGTAAAAATCTGCACAGTGCAGAACTGTGTGTTTGATATAGTAATATCTGTGCTAAAAAGCAAAGGAAGGAGGGAAAATGCATACACAGAGATATTACAAAGTATTTCCCTGGAAAAAAAGAAAAACACTGGCTTTCAAGGAAGGGAACTGGATACCCAAGAAGATAGGGGTAGGAGGAGACTTTTCATTACACACTCATTTGTATCTTTTGAATTTAGAAAAAATGTGAGTGTATTAGATCTATTCAAAGTTACAAAAAAATTAAAAATGCCTTTCCACGGTTCTATCCCTTTTCCCTATACTATCTTCAAAACTCCAACTCAGGATATTTACTCTATGGAGTATAGATACTCCATGCTGATTTCAAAACTTTAAAGTTCTTTCTGGAAAACAATTTGCCAAGAAAGAGACTGTAAAGCCTAGTTCTTTTTAATCCAGGAATTCTAATTCTTAGAATTTAGTCTAAAGGAATAACAGGAGATAAAAGCAAAGACATAAGCACACAGATGTTTGTTACAGTATTTTATGGCTGAAAACAACCTATATGAATGACAATATGGCAGTGATATAATAAATTATGATACAGTAATAAATGGGATACTATATAGACATTAAAGCTGATATTTTAGAAGCATTTCTAAGGACAGGAAAATGGTCATACTACTAAAACCATATGCAATGGGATTATAACTTCATCACTATTGAGCGGTCACCTTTTTTTTTTTCCCTTTCAAAAAGTTGGGGGGGGGGGGTTATGTCGATATACCTAACAGATGTATGCACTGTGCCTTACCCTAGCCCCTAAAAAGAAATGGAGAAATTTTTATTTCTGATGGTTAGTGCTAAAACAATAATTGAATATCTTATTTTTCCCAATCCAAATACACTTTTATAGTTTCTCATTATATTTTATGTTGACTAGTGGGTATTACAAAAGTATGGTAGTTAATATAATGGAATTCAGAGACAAAAAGACTTCAGTTCAAATCCTACTTCTGCCAGTCAGCCTCTAAGTAATCTTGGGGAAACTGCTTAACTTTTTTGAGCCTGTTTTCTAAATTTATAACAATAGCAATTTCAAAAGATGAGGACTGAGATAATATATACAGATATAAGAATACTTAGCATAGGGGCTCCTGGGTGGCTCAGTGGGTTAAAGCCTCTGCCTTCAGCTCAGGTCACCATCTCAGGGTCCTGGGATTGAGCCCCGCATCAGGCTCTCTGCTCAGCATGGAGCCTGCTTCCCCCTCTCTCTCTGCCTGTCTCTCTGCCTACTTGTGATCTCTCTCTCTCTGTCAAATAAATAAATAAAATCTTAAAAAAAAAAATACTTAGCATAGTACCTGGCAGATAAAATGCTCGACAATTCATTTATGTACTCATCCAACAGGCATTTAATAGCATCTACCATGTGCCAGTTCCTGTTATATATGCTGGACAGAAAATCAGAGAAAACCTTTACGCAACTGTAGAAAACAACACTGACACACAATATCTAATGTAAACAGTGTGCACATTAAGCAGTGAACAGTCCTGGCAGCTATCTCTGTATCTCTGCACTCACAGATACCCACAGAGTCTTTCCAGCAATACGATTGTTTGAACAGGGTTAGGTCCAAGAACTTCACTGTAGTAGCATGAGATATACCTACAAGAAAGTTTATTTTCAGTTCCAACCCGAACTAACAAGTGTTGGAACACAGCCAGTGTGCACCTATCCCTAACTAATTATCATAACTAGGGGCACCTGGATGGTTGAGTCGGTTAAGTGTCTGACTCTTGATCTCAGCCCAGGTCTTGATCTTGGGGTGGTGAGTTCAAGTTCCCTGTTGGGCTCCATCGAGGCTGTGGACCTCACTTTGGGAGAAAAAAAAAAAACCTCATAAAATGTTCATGCTAAGAGGAACCTGATAATTACCTGATCTTAACCTTGTATTTACAGATGAGGAAACAGAAGTGCCCAAAGAGTTACATCAACATAATCTAGATATATTCTAAAGGCACAGGAAAAAAAAGGATTGGTAGAAAAATCTATGGTGATTTCCCCCAAGTAGGACAAGATGAAGGACTCAAGCCTTTCCCTCTGGAGAGCAAAAGTGGCTATAGGTGATGTGACTTGGTTGCATAGGTACTGAGGTGCAATGATGAACCTAAATCAAAGTGGCAAATCATTCTGGGCTAGAATGAAGTTGAAACAGAACTGTGGTAAGAGAAGGAAGTGGTAACCACCCACCAGCTGCCTTTGAATTAAAGAGGAGAGTCAAGAGTCACACCTGGGCCTGCAAAAAGCAAAGGCCTACTAGAGCCACAGCTGAAGAAAAGAGCTGGTGGCACTATGCAGTTCATTATTTTAGAAGCACAGAGTAAGGCCTAAATGTCTTTTACCAGGAAAGAACAGTGTATGCAACCTGTGTAGGAACAAAAAAAAAGACCTTTAGGAGGAGAGAGATACCTAGCATGAGATTCCTGCTCTCGAGGAGCTCACAATGTAAGGTGAAGAGCCGACATGCTACAGATGGATGGTAGTGCACACAAGGGGCTGAGAGAGCAGAGAAGGGAGACTTATCTCAAAGATGGTGCCTCCCCTGAGCCTTACAGAAGGCTAAAGAAGAAAGGAAAAAGTCTTCCCAGGAACATGCTGTACAAAGATTTGTATATAGATTCAGGAATAATAACTTAAGTAGTTTAGAAAAATGTAAATGGATCATATAATCATGACATAAACAAAACTAAAAAAAATAAATAACAAAACAAAATAATTAACAAAATTCAGCACCTATTCATGATAAAACACAAAGTCACTATATAAAGAAAGCCAATTTCTTAAATGAAGTTCTTTTCTTAAACAAGCAATAAATAGAAAACAAAAATTTGGGATGCCTCAGTGCCTCAATCAATTAACCACCTGCCTTCAACTCAGGCTGTGACCCCAGGGTCCTGGGATCAAATCCCATATGGGGCTCCACATGAGAAGCAGGGAGCCTGCTCCTCCTTCTGCCTGCCACTCCCCGCTGCTTGTACTTGCTCGCTCTCTCTCTCTCTCTCTCTGACAAATAAACAAAAATCTTAGAAAAAAATTTCAAAAATATATCATTTACAAAAGCATCCAAAATCAAATATCTAGGAATAAATCTAACAATATATAAGACCTGACCTCTAAAGGTAAAGCTTCAAAGCATTACTTATTTGATAAATTATGAAGGATATAAAATAAAATTTATTTATTTATAAATGGAGGAACATGCCAGTCTCCTCACTGGAAGATTCAATACTATAAGATATCAATATTCTGCAAAGTGATCTGTAAATTTTAAAAAGTGAATATATTATTTATTTTAACTTTTTCTTTTAGTTGTTATGAATTTCTACTTTGGGTATTCTTTGTAGACCTTCATACCATCAATTTCCTGAAAAACTCAAGAAGTATTTTAAAAGAATACTGTTCTTCATCTATAGTAAATTTATCAATTTCTTATTGTATTTTTAACAGTTCTGGCCTTATATATTTTGACATTATTAGTTGCATAAAGATTCATGATATGTCTTGAAAGACAGTACTTCATCAATATAAAATACAACTCTTTCTTCCCTTTAATGCTTTTATTGCTTGAATTTTGTCATGTATTAATCCTACTGTATTTACTCTTTTGGGGTCAGATTTGCCTTTTTTCTATTCTACTATTTTCAACATTTTCATGTCATTTTAGGTTTCTTTTGAAAAAAAAAAAAAATAGCTAAGTTTGAAGGCCTCTGTGTACATATTAATCCAACCTGAGAATATGACTTTTCAACAGGGAAATTCAACTTCATTTTTATTAAGCATTCATAGACTTATAACCGCCACACATTTACCACTTTTTTTTTTAAAGATTTTATTTATTTATTTGACAGGCAGAGATCACAAGTAGGCAGAGAGGCAGGCAGAGAGGAAGGGAAGCAGGCTCCCCGCTGAGCAGAGAGCCCCACGCGGGGCTTGATCCCGGACCCTGGGATCATGACCTGAGCCCAAGGCAGAGGCTTTAACCCACTGAGCCACCCAGGCACCCCACCACTTATTTTTTTAACTTGGGTTTTATTTTTGTTAAAATTATGTATGTATAGAGTTTAAGGTGTCAAATAGTTTTCTACAAGACTGTTACCCACACAACAAAAGAAGATTGCAGCCCCCCAACACCCAGCCCTTCCTATTTCCTGCTCCACAGAAGCAATCACACTTTCTATACTTGAGTCTCTTAGTATTTAGCTTTATGTCATTCCCATACATTTTCAGAACAAAAACTTACAGAATTTAGCTAAAAGAGGGATGGTAGAGACACTGCTGGAAATTTCATGAACTTAATGAACCACACATAGTTACTCAAGTTTTAATTTCTTGACTTCCCTAGTCTGAAATTTTCATCTTCCTTGTCAAACAAAATATCAAAGCAAGCTGTTCAATTCTGGTTGTAGTCTCCTAGAGGAATATGGCTAAATTAAACCAAGCAAGGACAAAAAGGCCAGCTAAAATGGAGGGACTTTTATACTTTACAATACTCGTGTTTTTGTAATATTTTATAATATTTCTCACCATTAAATCCATGACCTCTTTTGGGGCATGAAGATGTGAGCATCTACTGCTGTCTGAGCTCCTTTCAGAAGAACCAACCAAGTAAAGTTTTCAGACATCACAAAACAAACATCCATGGGCTTAGCACTGTGAATATAGGTTTCAAATTGCTGTTAGCATTGATGCTACCTAGCATTTTGGTTACTGAAGAAGTCCTCTAATATGGGGTTGGCTATTAAAAGATAAAGGTCTGGGGCACCTGGGTGGCTCAGTGGGTTAAAGCCTCTGCCTTCGGCTCAGGTCATGATCCTAGCGTACTGGGATCAAGCCCCACATAGGGCTCTCTGCTCAGCAGGGAGCCTGCTTCCTCTTCCGCCCTCCCCCCCCTCTCTCTGCCTGCCTCTCTGCCTACTTGTGATCTCTGCCTGCCAAATAAATAAATAAAATCTTAAAAATATATATATATATAAGGGTCTGCCAGGGCTTAATGTTATTATCCTTTGGAGAACTGAAGATAACAACATCGAATTATGCTGTACAGAATTATGCAGCATATGTATAGAATTGATGACACCTATACAGAAGTCAGGAATTACTAGGCCCTAGCTATGATTTTAAATGTTTCACAGGTAATTGTACCCATTTGCTCCATGATACTTTTTCTCTAGTTCCAGATCTCTAAGCTAAATTAGATGCAAGCACCCAATTGCTTAGAACAGCTATTTCCTTAGGATGTACCATCTGTTTGCAACGCCCAGCTAATTCTGAGTCTGTTGCTCCCTGAAGACCATCCCCCACAGTCTCTGCCTGACTCCTAAATTCACATTTATTGAAACTCCTCCCTCCTTCTCCTTTTCCCATCATAAGGCAAGAAAAGACTAGATCTAACAAAACTTAAAGAATGAGAAATGGTGGAAAGTCCCTAGCTAAAAGAATACGTGGCCATGTTTTTTATTTTTTGGTTTTTAAAGAATAAAGTGGAAGAAAGACTACATGAAGGGAGAGAGACCCAAGCTTATAAATGCATTATAAATAAGGAAGAGAACAAAAGTTAAAATTTACCCCGGGAAAGGTGAAAGCAAAACAATAGAAAAAAAATTAGAGCATTTGTTCACAGGAAAGGTATCTACAGTGATGACTGTGTTAATTGGCTTGTTTGTTGGTGATTAGGGAATTTCAAATTTGCAATGCACAACTACCCTTTGTAATTAAAAAAAAAAAAAAACAGGAGAGAGAAAAGAAAGAAAAGGAAAAGAAAACATCATGACAGATCTATGGTTCTCAATCAGTCCTTGAACAATGTCAAAGAAAGGGCCTAGAATGTGTATCCCAGAGGCACTGGATCCTGATTGTTTTATTTCCTTTGGCTAAAGCAAGTACTGCTGGTTTGTCTATATTTAGAAAGATCAATGACAGAAACACATCCGGGATGATGAGGAGATATTACAGATTTTTTAAAATTATGCTCCAGCAACTTTTTATTATGAAGATTTTCAAATATCCAGAAAAACTGACAACTGCGAACACCTATATACTCACAACCTAAATTCTGTAGTTGCTACTGTCTTGTTATATTGATTTCATCATTATTTACCCATCTATGTATCCATCTGTTGACGGTCTGATTTGATAGCATTTAAAAATATCTTCCATAAATTTAGGCAATTAAAAAAATCATTCTCCCTAATGGAGACTTGGGTCATGATGAAAAGGGATGCTAAGTGAGGTTCTAAGTGAGGAAGATGCTGGATTCCTGTTTAGTCATTAGCTGAATTAGTATCCTGCAATTACCCTGATTATCCTGAAATACCACATACCTTCTGAGGGGCAGTTTCCTCATCTGTAAAATAAAGTGAGAATGATAATCATGATCCCCTTAGTTATTAACCTTTCTAGCCTAAAAATTCTGTTTCTATGAAAAATAGTTTCCTTAGTAACTGCCATTTACTTTTTTTCTATGTAGCAGGAAGTATGCTATAATCTCATTTACTCTTCACAGGTCCTTTAAAATTTTTGAGATACCACATGAAAACTACGAACTGTTTTTAGTAGCACGTAGCCAGTCTGACCTATTTCCAGTTGTACTTCCCCTTCACATTTTCAGTACTTTTTACTAGCATCAGTTTTGTACTGCTTTGGTGGAACTAGTTGGAACCAGCAAATAGAAATTATCTATGCTCACTGAGAAAAACGAGGAACCTCTAGTCCCTGGTTTGCAACTTTTTTCCAAATGTGAAATGAGATAAAACAGCTAAAACTACTTTAACTTGTTTATTTTGGTAAAATAATTACATATAATTATTGTTGAAGAAAATCTACAATACACAATCTTGGTGTTTTTATTTAAATCCGTTGCACACTGAATAACAAAATTAAAATGTCAGTTTTTCAATTGGAGAAAGTACTCAAATCAACAGCCATGTGCTAAACAAAGAGACTCAATTAGAGCACATTATGGTTTGATTTGGGAATGAATACATCAAGGAAAAAAACCAACAAAGACCATACATATATTGTGTGTTTGTACAAATGAAAAGCCGTAGTTAGTAACTTTCTATCTCTACATTCCTCTTCAGGCTTAACTATCTCCATGTTCTTAACTGTCAAATATATTTATCAGTTCTCACTTCTAAAAGAAAAAGCCATTTGTTTTTGCTTTTTTCCATGAGAGCTATTTGTATTTCAATGCATATTTAAAGATCTTATATTGTAGAAATGTAACAGGATGCCCGCACAAGGTGTCCTAGAACTATAAATACGCATTATTATGTAATCAGTGAGGTTCACACCTAGAAAATCTGGATGGAATGGTTATCCCAAAGCAAATGAACAAAAATAAGGAGGCTCAGCCCTGTTGATGAGAACAACAAAACCCTGGAACTGCAGGATAAGAAAGGAAACTGAATCTACTCAAGTCATGGAGAGTGATAAACCCAAACTTTTCACTTAATTTTCCCATGCCCCTATAAAAAGACTTCTATAATAGATGATGTTCAAGAATAGGAAGAAACTTATTTTTCCCATTGAACTCGGCATGTCTCCAATCAAAGAATACCCTTCATGGTAACATACGTGGGTATCTTTGACATGAATATTGGGGTTACTATGCAACCTACATGTGTAGGGACACACTCTCTGAGTAAGTGTGGTCTCTCCAAAAGGAAGGCATCGTTCCCAACATCCATCACCCAGAAAGGAGGCAGCTCTTCAAACAGGAAACCCAAGCAAAGACACTCTCTGGACCTTGCTGTTTTGGCCCTGTTTGAAGAAAGATAAATGCCTGGCTCTATTCACTTCTAGTGGCAGCACTCAGATGATGTCTGCCAAATGGAGACAGGCCAAAAGATAAGGACATGAGGAAAATGTCTTTGTAAGCCAGCCTGAGCAGTTTCATGTTGCTTTCTCTATTCATTAACCTCCAGCTTTTAGCAAAGCTTGATTTAAATGCTGCAGCCTTACCTCAGCTGTTCCACTGGCATTAGGGTAAGACTAGTGTGTCCATACTTGGATCACAGACTTAGTACGAAGAAGAAAAATGGTAGCATGCTCCTCAATACATGTTGAAGAGATTCTCTGAGAATGAAAATCAGGGCTGAGGTCCAGCAACCCCTTACCACTTAGAGATTCTCCCTGCATTGCATCTTTGTGTCTGGGGTTCCTTATTATTTTTTTTTAAAGATTTTATTTATTTATTTAACAGAGAGAGATCACAAGTAGGTGGAGAGGCAGGCAGAGAGACGGAGGAGGAAGCAGGCTCCCTGCTGAGCAGAGTGCCCAATGCGGGGCTCAATCCCAGGACCCTGGGATCAGGACCGGAGCCGAAGGCAGAGGCTTTAAACCACTGAGCCACCCAGGCGCCCCTGGGGTTCCTCATTATTAAGGAAGGTGGCAGCTTCCCATAAATGCTCAATAACAGGCAACAAAATGCAAATTATCAGGTTCCCTTATTGCTCTCACTGCTAGAAAACTCAGAGCTGACTATTGTGTTCAACTACAAAAGCTTTCCTCAGCTAAAAGTTATGGATACTTGTTCTTTCTTTTCCCCTTTTATTTATTGGCTCTTATCTTTGTGATTATTAGTTCTGGTCTTACTGCATATGTTTTTATTTCAAGTTTCCTAAATCCTTTTCTGGAAAACAGCCAGAGTACACAAGCTGATCAGTGAATAAATTTTTCCCATATAAGAAAGTTACAAAATAGTGCTCATCTCAAAGCTATAAATGCTAGGGAAGTTGAGAGCCTGTATGTTGGCCTCTTTTCTACCTCATCCAGGAACCAGAACAGATTCCCAAGAAGTCAAAGAGAGCATGAAGGCTAATGTCAGTACAATCAAAAGATCACAAATAATTCTGAGTACATACTTCTTTGGCATTGGAGGGGGTAAAGGGAAAAAAGCATGGATCTGCAATCCAGGAGAGAAGAGTATCTCAGTGAACAGAGTAAGGCTCCAGATCTAAGCTAGGAGTTCAAGGTCAAAATAAATACTTCATTTAAGGTGGCTTTTTAGGGCATCAGAATTAAAAGAGAGAGAGAGAGAGAGAGAGAATGAGGTAGAAGGCAAATGTTGATAATTGCTTCTTTGCCTAAGATTCTCTCCCACTACCAGCCACGTTCTAGTCTTACATCTTGCTGCCTACTCCACTTGGTGATGCTACCTCTACCTCAAACTCAACATGTTCAAATCAGATTTCATTTCCCCTCAATCTTTCTTTCAGCTATTTCATTACTAGGCATTACTAGGCATAGTTAGGCATTATGCGGGTGTAAAAATCCTGGTCATTCTTTTTTTATTTCATTTAGTCCTTAATTTTTGTACTTCAGCTTTCTACAACTAAGATCTACTGCTATTTAACAAATACTTATGGAGTGCCTATAACACACCACATACTGTCTGTGTCCTTTACAATGGTGAACAAAACAAAAATATCCATTATCACAGAGCTTATTATAGTAGGAAGGAGATAACAGACACAGTAAATAAGTAAATATGGGTAAGTAAATAAAGGATTTCAGGAGGTAGTAAATGTTACAAAAAAGAAAAGGCAGAATAGGATAATAGTAATTCTTTAAAGGGTGGTCAGGGTAAGCCTTATTGAGAAAAAGGTTAACATTTGAGCAAAGATGT
>ML108776.1:37754-50868 GCA_003697995.1 Taxidea taxus jeffersonii | reverse complement strand
AGAAGGAAAGGTGCTGAGCTGGCAAAATACATCAAAGCACTGTTATAAAAACCTATAGAGGGATCATTTTTCTGCTTCTTTAAGAGAATGACTTTTGCTGCAGGAATCACAGCCCTCCCCCACTTCCAGAATCGTCTGGGAAGGAGTTCCTCAGTCATCAGCAACCAGGGGGTCCCCGATCTTTAAACATACTTTCAAGTCCGTTGCACACAGCAGGTTTTTAATCATTCTTCCAGTTAACGTAATTGTGTACCTACTGTGTGCTTGGAATGCCAGTCCCTGAGCATCTACCATTGCCGCCGTAATCGTTCAAATTGACTCTTTCGACATATCCTGCCGACAGAGAGCCTGAGCCTCGAGAGGATGCCAGCGGGTTTCCAAATCTGACTCTGCCATTGACTAGCCCTGTGGATTTGGGCTGCCTCATTTTCTGCATTTGTGAAACGAGGCTATTCTAGTACCTTCTCCTTTTAGTGAGCATGCTGATTAAATGAGAAGATGCGTGACAAGTGCTTTGCAGCCCAGCTGGCTTATAGTGAGGGCTGACGTGGTAGTCATTAGTAATTAATATTTATGTGTCGAAGAACGTGTGTTTGGTGAGCATTTATATCCATTTGTTTGGTGTCTGTTGAATTTTTGTTGTGTGCTGGGTCTTTTAGTAGACTCAGGATAAGGATGTATAAGATACAGCTCTCCTTCTTAAGTAATTCATGGTTTCTCGGTGGAGGCAATCATGTAGGGGAGATAATCAAAGGGAATGCTCATAGTTCCATGGTCCATGCCATTCAGTCCTAGAGCTGTGTACAACCAAAAGCAATTTGTTCAGATTTCTAGAATATCACAAAGGGAAGCCTGTGCCCTGCCTGTACATGTCTTTCCCCCTTTCCCTCTTTCATTGACTGCCCTCAGCCTGCTGAGATACGCAAGTGCCTTCATTTCCCAGACCTTGCGGAGCATCCCCGCCCCATCCCAGCCAGGCCCTGCAACAAAGACTCCCTGACCACACCTTTCTCTTCCCTACCTTGGCTTCCCCATCCAGTCATTTTCTCTGCTAAAATGGCTCTCTCTATCCCTATGTAGCTTGAGTGACGTCTACTATTCCTTCAAGACTTAACTCAAGTGTCCCTTCTATTTGGGTCCTTCCTGGCCTCTTGGCCCCGAGCAAGCGGTGCACCCACTGTGAGGAGACTAGCCCTCTGAAGATGTGATGGTTGGCCTGACTGTTGTGTGCGGACTACAGGCTGGTCCTCCTGAGAGAAAAATCATCATTTCCCGTGTCTTTTCTGGCATGCTGGCACCATGTGGGATGGAGAGAGAAGGACAGCTGTGGTTCCTAGAGATGACAGTGCTCTGTGGGGCTTCTAAGGCTGACAGGTCTTTATGGGGCATTTCAAAGAGAGCCTCCACCTAGTAGATGATATTTTTTGGTGTCAGTTATAAAATGACAGTAAAGGCAGAGTAGTACTGTGTGGCCACTACAAAGCTTGATTTTTTTTTGTTTTTTAAGATCTTACATATTTGTCAGAAGGAACGAGAACACGAGCAGGGGGAGCAGCACACAGGGGGAGAGGGAGAAGCAGGCTCCCCGCTGAGCAGGAAGCCCCATGTGGGGCTCGATCTCAGGACCCTGGGATCCTAACTTGAGCCAAAGGCAGATGCTTAACAGACTGAGCCACCCAGGTGTTTCTGCGAAGTGTGGTCTTTGCCATCAGCTAGAACTGGGGCGGACTTTACGCTCCTACCCACAGTGGGCAAGTTCTTTCCCCTCTTAACACCTCCTTATCATTAAAACGGAGGCGATAATAGGACTGATCTCACAGGGTTGCTGCAGGAAGATCCTTGGTCCAGAACCTGGCAGCCAGTAAAGTCCTCAGTTACAGTGGATGCTGTTACTACAAAGGTGCAAATGTATTTCAGAGAGCTCCGATGACTTCAAGGTGAGAACCACCACCAACCACTGTTCTTCAAGGAGGTGGCTCGATGGCTGCTTATGACAAGGAGGAAGAAGGAGACAAACAGCCTGTTGGTTGCCGAGAGGGAACGTGATTTCTGTTCTGGTGGTTGTTTGTTTGTATTTCTCACACCTGTTTTCTCAGGGGATTGGGACGCAGAGTCTCGCCAAAACTTGCCGGCAAGTAAAATACGTAGTTGAAAGCCCTCAACAGTCAGAGCAAATGTGAAATCAAATCTCTCATTTGCTTTGGAGCGTCCGGACGGCAAGGACAGCTGCAGTGTTGCTATTTTTTATTTCAAATAAAAGAGTCAGCTCCTTGTTACCATAGAAACCACCAACCTAATTATAAGGAGTTTTGTTCACGGGATAAAAGTCATCATTTCTCTTTCCTCCCCACGCTCATACAGGTCCCTGAAATATTGGCTTGGATTTGATCCTGGATGAAGGGATTCGCTCTCTTTAGCAAGATGATCACGGTGCCCTGGCCACCCCACCCAGGAAAGAAAGCACTTGGGGCTGGCCAGGGACTCGGAGAAGTGGTGTCTGGAGCTCGTGTTCCACTTTGAAAACAAGTCATGAGCATTTGGCAAGAATAAATTAGTGTTTTAAAAGCAACATCTAAAGAAAGATGATCCTGAGCTATCCTACCACTAGAGAGACATCCCCTTTCTTGTCTGGAAGTAAAAAGGTAGACTCTAGCTCGGGGATCCTTCTGTTCTAGGATTTTACACTGGAATTCCGAGATCAGTCGTGTTATATAACATTGCAGTATTTGGAGAAGAAGTGCTAGGCCATGGGTTTCCAAGACCTAGAGGCTATTTCATGTATGTTGGGGATTTGCTAGAATGGTGAATAGTTGTATGGCAACACTAAGGCTCACCCAGAGAATGTGGAGCCGTCTCGGGCACGCTTGTCTCTTCTTGATCTTCCATCTGTTTCTTGACCTTCCTGCTGATAAGCACCTAGGTGGAGATTCTTTTTCCTTGACCCTGCAGAGGTGGTGCCTCAATAGTCCGCTGGTAGGAAGCTAAGTGGCTCGGAGGACTAAGAGCCTTAGAGGTATTTCAGGCATAAGGTTACTGAGGGGTAAGAGATTTGCAAGCACAATTAATGTATTTATATTTTGAAGATTCCATTTATAGCATGGGCCAGCTCTAGGTCAGTGCTGGCGCTGAGCACACTGCTTGCATTTTGTCGATACTGTAATACTCAGTGACATGAATGTTCCATATACCCGTCAGGGATTTTGGAAGGTACATCAGGCCATTCGGGGCAGGGGGTAGGAGGCATGCTCCACAGAGGGATTGGACTAGGACAGGGTCAGGCGAAAGCCTGACAGTGAAGACAGGAGTCCCCGAAGAGACCGAAGAGACCGTAACCACGAAAAGAAGCTTATGTAAATATGTGGGGGTGGGGTGGGGGTGCAGGGTGGGAGAGTGAGGTGGTAGGCATGCCCTAGGCCCTGTGACTTAGGCAGTATTCCAGGACAGGTCATGCCATCCTTCCTGCTTGTCCAGAACCAGTCCTTTGATTGGGATGCAGGTGTCTTTGACATAGACTTGTTCCTTGGGTGGTTTCCTCTGCTCTTTGTGCCACATACCCCCCTGCTGTTGATGCTGTGATGGTGACAGTGGGGTGAGGGAAATGTTGATGGCACTTTGTTGGAATGACCACGGTGGAGGGGATGTTGGAACTTGTGATAATCACGGGGGTTGTAATGACATCAGTGATGTTGATGGTGCAGGATGGTGTTTTCTTGTTTTCAGCACCTTTTTAGTTGTTGGCCCCTGTTCTAAGCACTTAGATCTGATGTCTGTTCCTTCATTTAGGCCAGAAACCTGATTATTCCTTTTTCTCATACATGCCACCAAACTCTCAGCAAGTTTTCATCAGCTCTACCTTTAGAACCCATCTGCGTTTGTCCCTTCTCACCATTTCCTTTGCTACCACTGTGGGTCACACTGCCTCCCTCTTTGGCCTGTCTTACTGCCAGACCTTCTCCCTTGACTCCCTGATTCCATTCTTGCCTCTTATGATCTGTTCACAGCAGCAGGCAGAGTGACCTTGTAAAATCATGCATACCCCCCACTCCAGAACCTTCTTCATGGTTTCCCTTCACACTGACCCTGAAATCTAAGACCTTGTGACCAGTTAGGCCCCAAATGCCCATCTTACTGGCCTCATCTCCTACCCTTTGCCAGTTGCTTATTCTCCATTCATACTGTCCTTCTTCCTGATCCTTGAGTTACCTGGTCCTATGCCCTTAGCTCCTCCCTGTAGGGTATAGGATGGCCTAGCCCCTTATTTCACTTAGGGCTCTCCTCAAACTCAGCTTCTTTATTAAATGACAATCCACCTTTCCCTGTCCCTCATCTTCCTCTATCCCATTAATCTGATTTATTTTTTCATATGTGTCACTATTTTATTAAGCTTTATAATTTATTTTTTCCTTTCTAGAACATCAACTTCATCAAGACAAGGACCTCCTTTGAATTACTCACCTCTTTACACTCCTGGTCTAGAACAGTGCCTGGCTTATAGCAAGGGCACCATAAAGGCTGGTTTGAAGGAACGAACCAATGACAAGCTTGTGCAATTAAAAGTAAAATCCTAAGACTTACAGACTTTTGGAGAGAAAAGCTAGGGACTTCACTTTCCCAGGAAACTTGTTTGTAACTCACTTGAATTTCTCAAAGTTCCAACTCTGGCAGGCCTAAGACAGTGTTCGCCCACCTATGTGATCCTTGGCGTTGGTGGTGTGCAAAACGTCTTAGATGGTTTGTAGACATTACTATTGAGTTACAGCATGAATCTACTTTTTTTGGCAGTGGAATTTAAAAATTTTTTATTTTATTTAACAGTGACTTAATTTACATGGCATACAATTCAACAGTTCAAGTTGTATAATTCAGCGTTTTTCAGTATATTCACAGAGTTGCACAGCCATCGCCATAATCAATTTTAGAACATTTTCATCGTTCCAAAAAGAAACCTCATGCCCGTTAGCAGTCATGTCCTCCCTCCCCAGTCCCAGACAACCACTTACGTGCTTTCTGTCTCTATAGATTTGCCTTTTTCTGGTTATTTCATGTCAATAGAATCAAGCAATTTTTTTCTATCTGTGCAGTTTTGTGTCTGGCTTCTTTTACTTTAGCATAATGTTTACAAGGTTCTTCAAAGTTGTAGCATGAGTCATGATTCCATTCCTTTTTATGGTTGAATAGTATTCCTTTGTACAGATAGATCACATTTTGTTTGTTCATTCAGCATTTGCTAGATAAAAAAATGGGATTATTTTCCCTTTTGAGCTATGAAGAATAATGCTGCTATGAACATTTGTGTACAAGTTTTCTATGTGGATGTGTGTTTTCCATTCTCTTGGGGATATGCCTAGGAGCCGAACTGCTAGTTCACGCGGTCATTCTCTGTTTATCGTTTTGAGGAACGACCAAACTGGTTCCCAAAGGGCTTGCGCCATTTTACATTCTCAGCAACAGTGTACAGGATTTCAACTTTCTGTGCGCACTTGCCGCCTTTTGTTGTTGACTCCCTTTTTTCATTATAGCCCTCCTACAGGGGTGTGAGAGTGAATCCACTTTTGTGATTCCCTTTTTAAAGAGAGAAGTTAGGGGGTGCCTGGGTGGCTCAGTCAGTTGAGCCTCTGACTTTGGCTCAGGTCATAATCTCAGGGTCCTTGGATGGAGCCCTGAGTTGGGCTCCCTGCTCAGCGGAGAGTCTGTTTCTCCCTCTCCTTCTGCCCTTCCCCCCGACTTGTGCACGCACACACATTCTCTCAAATAAATAAATGCAATCTTAAAAAAAAAAAAAAAGAAGTTAGGCCCTCAGAACTGTCAGCAGGGAGACTATAGGGTCTAAGTGGAATTTTATAGCATTATTTGACATTTACTGTATTTTGTAATAACAAATCACTTCCCTTTTATTTCTCCTTTATTTTAAAGTGAGAGCATTATATAGACTCTTTGAAAAACAGCTTTATGAAAATATAATTTATGTCCCACACAATTCACTCATTTAAAGTGTATAATTCAATGGCTTTTAGTATATTCATGGGGTTGGGCATCCTTCACTATAGTCAATTTTCAGATGTTTTTATTAGCTTAGAAGAAACCCCCACACCCCTTAGCCATCATCCCCCAAGTCCCCACTACTCCAGCCTCTGGCAACCAGTAATCTACTTTCTATTTCTATACATTTGCCTATTCTGGATATTTCATGTTTTTTGCTTTTGTGTGTGTGTGTGTGTGTGTGTGTTTAATGGTTAGCTTCCAGATCACCTTCCTGGCTCAGTTGGTGGCATGAACTACTCTTGATCTCAGGTTTCTGAGTTCCAGCCCCACACTGGGTGTGGAGGTGACTTGGAAATTTTAAAAAAAAAAAAATCTTAAAAAAATAAAAATAACTAACTTCCATTTATAGCAAAATGTATTGGTTTTCCTATAAAATATAAGTTTCCTGTTAAAATAAATACACTAAACTAAAAATTTAATAAGACAAGTGGCATGTGCATAAAAGGTAAAAATTGCCGTGGTGGTCAGGGGTGGGGTGTGGGCAGGCCGGGTGAATGGCAATAGCATGCTTGTGGCCAGTGTTTGAGAAATGGTGGATGATCAGTGTCCTTGGTCTAGGCTGGTCAAGAGAAACCATTCATCTTTGGACACAGGGAGGCTGAGTGCCTTCTAGACGGACATATCTCCACATCATCAAAGAGGACCATCCACTCAAGAGCCCTGTGACCTTGTACATCAATGCCTCAGTCTGCCAGTCTCGACGAGACCCACCTCATGGGGTCCTAGCGAAGACTAAATGGCTGATACATGGAAAGCATTTAGAACACTGCCCGAAATTAACTGCACGCTCATTATGTGTTCTCAGCTAGCCAATTTCAGTTATAGCCCAGAGGAAGCTGACTCCTCCCCACCCCACCGCACCCCACCCCAACCTGATGCCGTCTTTGTCGCCCTGTCTTGTGTCTGTCCCCCCTGCTGCTTTGCCTTCCCAAGCAGAGAGCTTTGCTAGAATACCCCCCTCTAAGAGCCAGGCAAAGCCTTCTGCAGCAGAGGGTGGCGGTGGGTATTTGAGGAGCTGTGTTAGAAATATCCCAGCTAGCTTTCAAGTCAAAAACATATTGCCCTTAACCAAGTTTACAAAACCACAGGTTACCTCTTTATGTTTTTGCAAATTGCATCAAATCAAACACTGAAAGCCAAACTCCATGGGGGCCGAGTGCCTCTGTTATCAGTTTAGCGGGTAACCCTGGGACACGGACAAGTTTCCATACCCCAACATTTGGAATGCATCAGCAGACCAGAAATGCGATAAATGTTTAAAAAAAAATTATACAAGTAAATTGGGATTTTAAAAATGCATTTTTTACATGTTTTTCTTCAGTTGGATCAACCATATGTTAAAGTAAGCTTCACCTATGGCAACAGTTTTCATCTGAGTCTTATTATAGCTTAATAAAAGAGTGTGTGGGTGGTGAGCCAAGCCTCCTGCCGAGCTGCTAGAAAATCGGAACTAAACGGCTTTTGTCTTTTCGCCTTGTGGATCGAAATGGTTTGATTTTTGCCGGGATTATGGATGGGTGGGGCCATATCACCCTTACTGCAGGACTTAAGCTAGGCTCTGTAGGTGTCTGAGGAGAAGATGTCTTTTAGGGCGGAACCCAGGAAGTGGGAGGCTGTCCCCCCAATTCAAAAGCTATGTGGAAATGACAATTTATTAATTCCTCCAAGGTTAGGTTGTTGAATATGAAAAATAGGGATGATGACACTTACCTTGCACAGTTGTCCTGGGTCAAATGAAATCTCACATGTAAAGTTCTTTGCACGATACTTGGCATGGAGCTAATTTGCCTGGCATCATTGATATTATAATCATTTTCCCTCTTTTCTGGAGAATTTGACTCCTTTGGGCACATCTGGTATGCCCTCTGATGTCTGGCCTAATTGCATTTAATTTCCACACCACTCCTCTGTTTCTTGAACATACCAGCTTTGTGTCTGCAACAGAGCTTTCCAATTGCTGCCCACCTACCCTGCCTGCCTTTTCCCCACCCTTCCTGGGGCAGCTCCTTGGGAACCATCAGGCCTGTCTTTCTCATCTGCACTGCCATCTCATTCTTTCCCTCACTGCCCTTGCTCCATCGGAAACCATCCTGTCCATTGATCTGTTTCCTTGGCTGTTGTCTGTCTCCCCCCACTAGCATGTAGGCTCTAGGAAGGCACTGTCCTCCATTGTCTTGTCTGAGGTCTAATGGCCTCCTCCTAGCTCGGTGCCTAGCCTATAAAAAGCACTCCTTAAATATCTGTTGAATTTCAGTGTACAACTTGGAGTTCACATACAAGGTCTCATAAGTAGTGGGACATGAGGTTTCAAAAGAAGTCTTATGCTAGAAAGGCTACCGTGTTTGACAAGCCTTGTGTTCTGAATTTGTTTTACCTCTCCCCAAACTGTCTCCTTGATCCAACCTGATATCATCAGAAGGAAAGCGTACAGGATGATAACAATGATTGTTACAGGCAAACAGGACCTTTAAAAACCATCAGAGGATTTCGTTTTCATGCCGCAATATAGGCAGCCATTTTCACCTGTGGTAAAATGCAGGCATATGGATGGACTGTTACCACCTTTATTGTCAGTTGGCAGATGTGTCACGAGAACGGTTGGAAGGATCATAGTGAAAGTTTGGTGGCGTCTGCATAACATGGTCATTGAGGGAGCCCCTAGATCAGGAGATCCTTGCTGTTCTGTTTCTAGCGTCTTCAGATCCCTGGAAATAGCATCAAAGAAGTAAGCTTTAATAATATTTATTATAATAATACGTTACAAATATGCTATTTGTTGCTTACTGTAGTAAATGCTATAGAGAAAAAATGTGGTTTCTAGTAAGAAAATAACTGTGGCAGCAGACCTACTTTAGATTGGGTGATCAAAATAAATGAATGGATCCCTTGGAAAAGATGAACGTCGTTTCTTATAAGTTGGCATGAAACATAGTTACTCTGATGCCTGCACGCCAGATTCCTTTACCCTCCACTGTTGGCACAGGTGGAAGGAACACCACCGATTCTTCACGCACACAGCTGATTTCTCTTTTGTTCAGGCAGGTAGTGTGTGCTCCATTCCCTCCTTGCTCTAGCATGCCTTCCCCTTCCTACAGCTCTCCCCAGCCGGGAGGAAGGAGTGTCATGTGGTCCAGAGCCGCACAAGGACCTTGGATCTCCTGGATGGCCACCTACTGTGGCACATTAATGAAAAACAAAATCCTCTTGTAAGGGAGTGAGGACAGGGGTGGCTTCAGGGTCACGTCCTTGGCAGATCACAGGCTTGCCCACAGTGTTCCAGAAGCCTCTGAAACAGACAGATCCTTAGTGCTGTTTGGAGTAGTACAGGAAGGTAGACGTTTTTACAAGTGGTCCCTCTTCCCTTGTTCACCAACCCAACCAGGGCCTCCGTAGACTTCGGCTGTGAGAGAGCAACACCTCCAGCGTGCATTCTGGAGATGTCTTCTGAAAGACACCGCGAACATGTTTGTTTATTGATGTTTATTTCTTTAAATCTTTTCCTGATTCAAAGGTTTTGATTTATTTAAGAACCGTGTGCCATCATCTAGATTAAACACTTTACATGGACCTCACCACAGTGCCGGGAGAGGCACATTTTGGGAGCGCAGCTCCTTTTTTTAGATGGGGAAATGAAGGCTGTCAGGGATTCTGTTTACTCAAGGTTGTGTCTGTAGGAACCACAACAGCCCTTTCTCTTAACCACCGGGCACGTTCTCTCTCCTCACAAATCTCACGTGCTCATCATAAATATGTAGATGATAGGGATAAGAGACACAGAATTTAAAGTTATACCCATAAGTCATGCATAATGTCTACTACTTTGCCCCTCGTAAGTTTATTAACCACTGTTAAGTTTTTACTTTCTAAACTCTGTGTTGGTGTGTCTATTTCTGTGTATGTGTGTGTGTCTGTTTATATAAAATATCCAATGCATGTACCTTTATATAAATATGTGGTAATTACCACCTTTTAAACAAATAGAAACATATAATATAGCAAATATAAATATAAAATAGCAAATATAATAACTTCCCATATCAATATACATCTACATGTTATTTTATTTTTCAAAGATTTTATTTATTTATTTGACAGAGATCATAGGTAGGCAGAGAGGCAGGCAGAGAGAGGGAGGGGGAAGCAGGCTCCCCACTGAGCAGAGACCTTGATGTGGGGCTCAATCCCAGGACCCTGGGATCACGACCCGAGCCAAAGGCAGAGACCCCAACCCACTGAGCCACCCAGGCGCCCCACTACATGTTATATTAACAACAGTGTAATATCCAACACCTCATCAGCGCCATGACTTATTTTACCAAATCCCCTATTACTGAACTCTGCCTGCTCCCTCCTAGATGACAATAATAAGCATTCTGTGGTCTTCTACTGCTCTGGCTGTTTTTATACATAGGTCTTTTTGAATTTGTTATTCTGTAGGGTAACTCCTAGACTGGTATCCAGGCCCTACCACAAAAGATAATTCCGGATAATGATTATAGGCAATCAGACCTTGAGAGAATATAGTTGCTGTGATTAAGTATTTAACCTGCCTCTCTGGTTCCTGGTTGAGTAAATTCTGGTTGACCAGTTGCTTCTGGCTTGCAAAGAGCAATGCAGTATGGTAGAGAGAAATTGAAACTTGGTGTTATAATATGATATGATGAGTTCAGTAATAGAAATATGCTTCATATAGAGGACAGATAGATGTATATCCAACTCTACCTGAGCATTGGATGGATGGACAGGGCAGAGGATGAGTAGTTTTGGTTTACAGTGTGGGATATAGTAGGCAGAGTAGCTAGTGATAGAGCCAGAAAAACAGCCAGGAGCTATGTCAGAGCTTGATAGATATTATTGAGAATGTTTGGACCACCCTCTGGATTTGATATATGATGAGGGAAGACCTTGGAAAGGCCCAAAGAATAGCTGATTTCCATTGTAGAAGACTCCCACTGCCCAGGGAATGGACGGCTGTGCGGGAGACAAGGTTGGAGACAGAGAGTACGGTTTTCTAGGTGAGAGGTCATGGAGGTCTAGATGCACACAGAAGTCAAGGAGAGAGGTTGGAGGGGCTGAACTGGAAATGATTCGGATCAGTGGCCTCCACTTGGATATGGAGCTAAGTTTGCAGGACCATCTGGCCCCTGGAATCCTATCCAAAATTGTGCAAAGATGGAAGATGTTATTAAGAATATTGACAGTGGTAAGCTTTGAATGCTGGGCATGGGAGTTAGCAGATTTTCCAAAGAATCCCCAGATGTGAGTGATCTTATCAGGGTGATGAAAGTCTTCTAAAACTGGATTATAGTGATGGTGGCACAGCTTGATAAAATTACTAAAAATCATCAATTTGTAGACTCAAAATAGGTGAATTTTGTGGTAGGTAAAGTATACCTCAATGAATTTTATGAAGGGGAGAGATTCTTATAGTCCAAAGAAGACGAAAGCCACTGAATTATATGGGTCGCATTAAGATGTGTTGGTTAATTCATTGTGCCAACTTCACTAGGCTTCAGTGCCCAGTTGTTTCATTAAAGACTAGTCTAGATGTTGCTTTTAAGGATTTATTTATTTTTTTTAATGTGGTTGATGTTTACACTCAGGGGACTTTAAAGCAGATTGCCCCCTGTAATGTGGGCAGGCCTTTTCCAGTTAATTGAAGGTCTTAAGAAAAAAGCCCGAGGTGCCCCAGGAAAGAAGGGTTTCTGCCTCCAGACTTCAGCAGAGAAACCCTGCATGCATATCCACACTGCAGGCCTGCCCTATAGATTTCAGACTCCAGACAGTAGTGTTGACTCACCTGAATTTCTGGCCTGCTGAGCTGCCCTATGCATTTCAGATTTGCCAGCCCCTACAATTGTGTGAGCCAATTCCCTAAAATACCTCTCTCTTTCCTTCTCTCTCCATATATATATGCGTACATACATACACACACGCACACATATGTACTTAATATATATATCCTGCTGGTCCTGTTTCTCTGAACAACCCTGACTGGTACAAGAGGAAAATTGAAAATATTTGGGTTGCTTTGATTTTTTTTAAGCCTTTGTCACTCTGAAAAGTATATTCTGGCCTGGTGTGCCATGGGCTTGGCATTCTGGCATATTTTGGGGCAAGTTAGGAGCCCTGAGGGTCCTAGATCTGTTCCATGCCAAGTTAGATGTTAGCTCTGGTGCACTGTGGGTAGATGGACAGGCCTTGTAGCTCAGCTTGTGGTGGTGGTCTGAGAAAGGCAAGCAGGAAATAGCCAGCCCACTGGCTGCTCCTTTTATAGCACAGAACCCAAATGAATCAAAGGGAACATGTCTCCTGTGTGACTGTGGCGCTCAGAAACCCAGCTACCCTCCCTGGGCCTTCCGTCTGAGTGTGTGTTTTGAAAGAAGGCACACCAGTGTGATCAGCTACAGCTCTGAGCTTTATCGAAGGTGGACCACAAACAACACAAGAATGACAGCCAGTCCCCAGATTTGGGTTCTCATCCCTCTGTATGTTTTGACATAGTTTGGGTCCCTCTCATAGCTTCACCCTAGGGGAGCTAATGGCTCCTCTCTCCTGTTTTCCATTTTTGCCATGACAGGGACAATAGGAAGGAACCTAGGCAGATATTTCTGAGGAAAACTTGGAAGAGTGGGGACTTGTCACACAGAATGTGTGCGGAACGTGGAACTGGAATGCCGGTTCACGTTGGATATCAATGGTCTAGTTTTTATTGAATACCTACTGTGTGCCAGGAATTATGTTGGGCTTGGGGGTTACTGTTGGCCCATGCTCTTAAGGTGCTTTCAGTCTCCCTACCTGAAGGAACAAAGGAAAAGAAACATATCCTCAGAGTGAAAACTGATACTGTGTTCTCTTCTAGAACAAGGAAAGGACAAAGACTGTTGACTACTTACCTTATTCCCTCGTCTGTAAAATCCTTCTCCTCTCAGAACTGTGGCAAGGAATAGATGAAATAACGTGTGCCGGGCACCCAGGGTCATGTCATGTTTTAACAGTCCAAGAAGTGCCCCCCTCACCTCAGATCTTAGTGAAATTACATTCCAGAGAGGGAGCTAGACCTCAGTAAACC
>ML108776.1:19355-32754 GCA_003697995.1 Taxidea taxus jeffersonii | reverse complement strand
TTTCCTTCTGATATCCTTTTTTCCTGGTCCTGGATCTTCTATAGGACCTCACATTGCAGTAGGTTGTCATGTGTCTTTATAATTTTCTGCTCCAGCCTGTGACCCCTGCTTGGTCTTTGTCCTCATGACTTTGACACATTGGAACAGAACTGGCAGTTTATTTTGTAGAGTGTTCTTCTGTTTGGATTTGCCTGATATTTTTGCATGATCAGATTGAAGTATGCCTTTTTTTTTTTTTTAAAGATTATTTATTTATTTATTTATTTATTTTTCAGAGAGAGAGGGAGAGAGAGCAAGTGAGCACAGGCAGAGGCAGAGGGAGAAGCAGGCTCCCTGCTGAGCAAGGAGCCCGATGTGGGACTCGATCCCAGGACGCTGGGATCATGACCTGAGCTGAAGGCAGCTGCTTAACCAACTGAGCCACTCAGGCGTCCCTGAAGTATGCCTTTTTGACAAGAAGACCACAGAAAGGATGCTGTGTTCATCTCAGTGCATTGTATCAAGAGCTACATGATCTCAGTGTGTCTTGGTCTCGGAAATGCCAATCTTTTCTTCTAACATTTCATTTATTTATGTGGAGGGGGCGGACAGCAGAGGGGTAGGAACAGAGGAGGAGGGAGAAGGAGAGCGAAAGGATCTCAAGCAGACTCCCTGCTCAGTGTGAAGCCCGATGTAGGGCTCAGTCTCGGGACCCTGAGATCACAACCTGAGCCGAAGCCAAGAGTCAGGTGCTTCACCAACTGAGCTACCCAAGTGCTGCAGAAATGCCAACCTTGACACCTTGCTTAGGGTACTCTTTTCCAGGCTTCTCTTGTATCAAGCTACTATTTTCCCCTTTGTAATCAATATATGTGTCTTACGGGGAGATACTTTTGAGATTTACAAATATCCTGTTTCTCAGCATCCTTTTGCCGACCATTTTTGCCTTCATTGATGACTTTTGTTAGCAACATTTATTACTATGACATTTGCCTAATGACCTTGACTAAAATGGAGTAAGTTTCTCCTTAGTGCTCTTACTCAGACATCCCATCATTTGATGACATGCCACGGTAGTACTATATATTTTTATGTTTTCTTTTCCTGTGTCTCTTCACATTCATGCATGTTTTTACCCACTTAATAGTTCATGGACAGCTTTTAAAATATTTTGTTAAAAAGGAAACACATAACGTGTTTTTGGAAGCCTGTCATTGACATATAGAATTGACAGGAGGCTGGAGAACTGATCTCGGAACTCCAAGGTCATGCAGGAGAACCCACGGAAAAGATAACATTCTGCCTTCTGTTGCCCACAGGAGTCGAAATCCAACCTTGTCCATTCCCCTTGATGCTATATAGCAGGCATTTCTGCATGTTTCCGGTGTTCACAGTTATCATTCTTTAATACCTGCACACAGTCCCATTGTTAGGTGTTCAAGTTGTTCCAAGTTTCATAGGGAATGCATTCTTTTTTTTTTTTTAAAGATTTTATTTATTTGATAGAGATCACAAGTAGGCAGAGAGGCAGAGAGTGAGGAGGAAGCAGGCTGTCCACAGAGCGGAGAGCCCGATGTGGGGCTCGATCCCACGACCCTGGAATCATGACCCGAGCTGAAGGCCACGGCTTTAACCCACTGAGCCACCCAGGCGCTCCTAGGGAATGCATTCTTAAATATCTTCATGCCCATGGTTTCTGAACCTTGGCTGCACAGGAATAAACTATGGACTTTTAAGAAACGTGGATGCCTGGGTTCTACTGCCAGAGATTGTGATATAATTGTTGTAGCTGTGGCCCAGGCATGAGGATTTTCCAAAGGTCTCCAAAGATTCTGCTGTGTGGCAAAGGTTGAGAACTGTTGGTATCGTAGCTTCTTTGCCTGTATGGCATAGGTTTTCTTGTGTATGAATAATGCATATATTCACTAGTTCCTATGGACTGCAGAAACTTCTGCTGTTTTCTCTTCACTAGCCATAATACATTCACACCCAGGACATTCACCTGTGAGGGTGGCCTGAGATTGCTTTATGATACTCCGTTTCCTGCTTATACAAATAGGACTTTCTGTACCTTTGGGTTTTTAAAAAAATATTTATTACATATATATTTACATATATATATATGTATTTTATATATGGAGAGAGAAAGAGAGAGAGGGCATGTGCATGCAGGGAAGAGGGGCAGAAGAAGAGCGAAATAGAGAATCTCGAGCAGACTCCCTGCTGAGCACAGAGTCCAATGCAGGACTCAGTCTCATGTTCTTGAGATCATGACCTGAGCCGAAATCAAGAATTGGGCGCTAACTACCTGAGCCGCCCAGGTTCCCCTACCTTTGTTTTTTCATCTGTGAAATGGAAAAACATCATGTCTCCTTCCTTGGCTCATGGGGATTTAAAAACTGAAATTCAGATTCTTTATGCACAGCTGTTTCATGCAACCATTTTAGCAAACAATTTGGCAATATCTGAGAAAAAGGAAGATGTGCATTCCCTGCTCTGAAAATAGCTTCAGGCATGTAGTAGTGGTTAAATCCTTGGATGAAGAGATTAAAAACCATGATGATGTTTTTCTGGGGCTGGGCTTAAAAAAGTCATGAAACAGTGATGATGGTTCTCCAAGACTGGGTTTAAAAGAAACCATGGAATGTTGTCAACCTTTTCTCTCTGGGAGCTGGTCACCTTTGCTATAGTCGTCTCAGTGATTGGTTAAGTTTCCTTGCCAGTTTTTTGGTTTGTCTTCCCTCTTATTTAATTTGAAATGTATTTTTTGACTTTGTTTCACACAACCAATATCTCAGTGTTGAATTACCTGCGTGACATCCTAAGCATTTGCTCAGCTATGCCAGGTGCCCAAATGAAAATGGGAATGAATTCACAGAGTGAGTGTTGGTAAATTCAGGAAAAGAATGGAGACATTCTAACATTGTATACTTTTTATTTTATTTAAAGATTTTATTTACTTTAGAGAGACAGAGCATGGGCAGGGGGAGGGAAAGATGGAGAGAATCTCCAGCAGACTCCATGCTGAGAGCGGAACCCAATGTGGGGCTTGGTCTCACAACCCCAAGATCATGACCTGAGCCAAAATCAAGGGTGGGACACCCAACTGACTGAGCCACCCACGCACCCTGATTGTATACTTTTTAAATTCTGAAGTTCTTCATTCATTAAAAAGACTAGTTGCCATTATTAAACACTTCCTCTTGGCCAGAGACAATGATGAACATTTCCCAAGTTTTATTTAATCCTTACAACTTAGCCTTCAAGGGGTAGCTTGGGTTTGAAATAAGTATTCATTTTATGGTTGAGGTACTATAATAACAATAATTTATTCATTTCTTACCATGTTCCAAGCACTGTTTAAATAGTCTTTCTTGAACTCATTTACTATCAGTTTATTTGCCCCAAGAGAGTATAAGTGACTCGCCTGTTGTCATACAACCCATAAGCAGAGAGCTAGGAATTGGACCTAGTCTTACCTGCCCGATGCCGAGGCCAGTTTGCTCGATCATTGTATTTACTTGACCCCGGAAGGCTGATGTTTGGTCTGTCATGTAAGTACTCGGGTGCAGAAGACACAGGAAGATTTTGTTTCATTTCAGTCCCAGCCAAGTGCTGATGTCATTGCCAGGTGAAGCAGCATCTAGGTCCAAAGCAGCTTTGGACCTAGCAGCATTGTCAATGGCTGCCCGATCCAATACTTACCTGTCTCTTTGTGACATGTGCCTGCAAGGTAGGGTCAGTGTAATCAGTGTTTTGTGAAGTTAGGTTTATGAATTAAAAAAAAAAAATCAAACCGAACAGGCTTTTGTTAATAACGCCAAGGTGAAGGAAAGTCCCTGTTGATTTTCACTCCAGAGAGGAGTGGACGCTTCAGGCAAGTGAGCTTAGGTTCTGTTGCCCCTGAGCTTCTGTAATTAATCCTGGGCATGCCAGGGAAAACAATTCCACTCCTTCTTGTTTAACATCGCAGTGAGGATGTTTATCTTGAGGAGTGCTGCTACATGGATATAAGAAATGCTATTTCAGGTCTCTCATTTAATCTTGTATATTTAACCTTGGAGGCTTTATTCTGTTGTCTCTATGACTCTGCAGAGCCCGAACAGTCGGTGCCTACTTAATTTCCTGCAAACAGAAACATTCCCAAAGGATTAATGCCCAGCTTTGTGGCAGGGCAGGCATTGCCTCCTTGGACCCCCACACTCCTGTGTGCCCAGTGTCCATCCGTGCTGTGGAAAGCACCCCCCTCCCAGGCACATGGCTCAGAGGGCACAGCAATGTGGTGTGTGTGTGTGCCCGTCTCCGTGCCTCTTGGGAAGCAGATTGGGGAAGTGACCGCTGCTGAAATCAATTCTGACAGCTCTCTAATCTTCTTTCTAATTGAAAGCTGGGGTTGTGGGTGAGTCTTCGTTCGCAGTGCCGCTTGTAGAATTCATCTCCACCCCCCTCTGAGCTGGTAGGGCTTGCTTCTCCCACTAGTGTCTGTGGGCTCTGGCTGGAAAGGGTTGAGAAAGATAGCACACAGGCTGAGCAGCCCAGCAATTCCTACCCTGGGGAGAAAGAGTCGGCCCTCTCCTGTGTCGGTAGGAAAGGATTCTCTGGCATTCATGGTTACTTCTCCGTGTTAGAGCATCGGTAGGAAGATGAGCTAAAGAGGACAAAATAAGAGCATAGGCAAAACCTATTCACTTTTCACAAATGATGACTGCTTGCTTTCAGAGTGCTTTCCAGATAGGAACAGAAAGTGCAGAGAAGCTGAGGCCACATGGCAAATGGGGATTTTAAAAGTCCAACTCATTGGCAATGAAGGCAGTGTACATTAGCCCAAAAATGAGATGCCATTTTGTGTATTAATTTAAACATTTTTAAAAGATTGATTATTGATTTGTTTATTTGACAGAGATCACAAGTAGGCAGAGAGGCAGGCAGAGAGAGAGGAGGAAGCAGGCTCCCTGCTGAGCAGAGAGCCCGAAGTGGGACTTGATTCCAGGACCCTGAGATCATGACCTAAAGCTCAGAGGCTTTAACCCACTGAGCCACCCAGGCGCCCCTGGTGTATTAATTTAATGAAGGTTTTGTTGTTGTTTGAGTTGCTGGAGTGAAACAGTGTGGAAGGCAGTATGGTTATTGGCACTGCCATATGGTACTGTTGGGAACACACATGAGTTCAAAATTTCTGGCAAGATATTATCAGAAGCCCCCCAAATAGTCATGCTCTTTCATTCAGGAATGTCACTTCCAGGATTCCTTGCTAAGGAAATCATCCAAGAAAAAGGAAGAAAAAAAAAAGAAGCTGAAATGCTTAGGTATTTATAACAATGTTATTTTTTATAATTACAAATTGGAAATAACATAAATATGTAGCAATAAGGTTATGAAACATTCTAGCAACAGGAGATGGGAATATTAATATCTTTAAATAATATGCCCACTAAAAGTGTTGTTGACTAAGATCTTTATGATATGGGAAATGCTTATGATATATTAATAAGGGAGAATTGTGTATTTAGTTTCTCATTATTTTTTAAAATAATGCATACACATAGAAAAAAAGAAAAGAAATAGACCAAAATGGTAATTATGGTTGTGTCTGGGTGGTGGAGTTTTCTTTCCCTCTTAAAAAAAAAAATTCTGTGTATACTTAGCTTGTTTAATTCTACTCTCTTCAGCACTGATTTAATTAATACTGATAAAGTGCCAATTATATATGAGCACAGATTATAGCTCTATCTTAGAAGTATTTTTAATTTTTTAAATTTTTTAAAAGATTTTGTTTATTTATTTGAGAGAGAGCACAAGCAGGGGGAACAGCAGGCCAAGGGAGAAGGAGACACAGGTTCTCAGCTGAGCAGGAGCCGGACGTGGGGCTCGGTCCCAGGACCCTGCAATCATGACCTGAGCCGAAGGCACACACTTAACCGACTGAGCCACCCAGGTGCACCAGGAATATTTTTGTTTTCACGTATACCTGACTATTGAAAGTTGCTTTCTCAGGACTCTCAGGGAAGTGTGAGTTTCTGCTGATGAGGACTAATGGACTCTCCTGTACTTGCCACAGTGTGACAAAAGGAGAAATTACCATCATTCTTTGTGTCCTCATCTCATGGTCTCATGAACATTATGGACTCACGGTACCTGGAAAGAGGACAATGTGAAATGGTGCTAGAGGTGTCATGAAAGTGCCAAGGAAATCTATAAACTATGGGTATTAAGCGTGCAAGAGCTACACAGAGCTTTTTTCCATTTGTGAGGAGGAGCACTTATTTAATAAGGAAGGAATGTCAGGCGTGGGGACAGAAGGAAGGAGAAGGAGATAAAGAGCTTTCCTGGTAAGCTCTGTGTTCCCACCATGGCTTCAGATGATTGTCTTGGACCCTCTGGACAAGTGCGATTTTGAAACTAAGAGGTGGGTTCATGATTTTATATCTTACTGTAGATGTCACCTAGATGGCATGTGGTTGTACATAGGGGAAATGACTGTGCCATATCAAAAGGGCTTGTTGTGAGTGTCCATCTGGGTCTTGCTCTAACCTTGGATGACTTCAACTGTGTGCCTCAGTTTCCTGATCTATAAGTTAAAGGTTTGTAAAATGATCTTTGAGGTCCCTTAGCTTCCAGTGATTTTGTTGCTCATCTGAGATATCTGGAAATCTGAACTTGGCCAAAGAAGGAACTAAGCCTTATTGTGCTAACAGTCCTGCAGGTTAGCATGCTTCTCTTGGCCTAGGTTGAACTGTAGCTGGGTGCCTGAACAAAAAGACCCACCTCATGAGGATCTTTCTTAAGATGTTGGAAGGGATTTTGATAGCTTTGCACATGGTTAGAAGACCAGTGCCCTGAAAATAAATGTACCAATAAAATTAGCTATCATATATTAAATGCCATGCCATGTCACATTGAGCCCTCATAGCTCCCCTGTGGTGGGTATTAGACATTTTACAGAGACCATTAGACCATTAGACCCATTTTACAGAGACCTAGAGAAGCTAAGCGCTCATGGCAGTTACTTCGCTGGTTACCTAGGTGTTAAAGAGTGGAGTCTAGATCTAGCCAACTCCAAGATCTGTCCACTTAGTGGCCATCCATGTTCCTTCTGTCTTTTCTTTCACTCTCATCATCAGTGAAATTTACAAAACAGCCCAAGGCTCAAGTAACCCAAAACAGTGGTGCAGAATGGTGGCCCTAGGCAGCGATACACCTGTGCTCTGTTTGTTTGGCCTGTGTAGGTTTTCTTAAAGGATGGGATCAGTTGCCAATGTTTATGAATTGGTAGTTTCACACTGGGCTCACAGCATTGTGCGGCTGGTTGGAATTCCGTACCTGGGGCCCCTTTCAGGTGGGGCATTTGCTGTGCGGTTTGCTGCTTACCCATTTGACCTCCCTCCCTCATTTACATTTAGTTCTCAGGTGGAAAGAAAAATTCAACTTCTTGAATGATGCAGAAATGGGATGGCCAGTTCCCGAATGATTATAATCCAACCACAGCTACAATAGCATTGAAAGCTCTACAGATGTGAATACCTCCCCCTTTGAAAGTAACTGAATACCATGTCTGAAAATAAAAATGTGCAAAACGAGTTATCAGGTACACACTGTGCAAAAGGAGTCTCTTGTGCTTGCAAAAGGCTTTACCAGAACATTCTCTAAAATGATGAGCTCATTTAAATTATGATTTTTTTTTTTAAATAAAGACTAAGTGCTGCTTCCTAGAAGTGCCTCTGCTACAGAGTGAAGTTTCCCCTGTATTGAAAAAGCTTTTATCTGCTCCAGGCACCGTGGCTGCTAAGGCATTGTTGGGGGTGGAGTGGATGCAGTGTGATGGGTGCAAGCGTTGCTTAATGATTTTAGATCCTGAGAAGCCTGGGTTCAAGCTCGAGCTCTTACTTGTACGTGTTGTGCATGTTTGGGACACCTGCTCAATCTGAGTCTCAGTATCTTTTTTTTTTTTTTTTTTGGTAAAATGGATCATTTGAGGCTGAAGGAACCTACACACAGACATTATTATATGTTTCTATATTATTATCTCCACACTTAAACATGGTGCCTGGCACACTGAAATAATGAATCTTATTACAGTTATTGTTTTTCTCTTTAATCTCCGCAAAATTCCTTTTTTATCTCTCTTGATCCTGACCTTATCACTTCCTAATATTTCTTGAAAAGCCTCGGAACATCAGAAAGCCCAGTGCCCTAAAGTAGGTGGCTTTCCTCCCAGTGAAAGCAAGAGTGGGAATATTTACCTGAGTTCAGAAAGAAGAACAAAAGAACCACCTGGGTGCTGGTGTTTGGAAATAACGCTGGCCATCAGATGAGGTTGCTCAAGGGTGAGCATCCGTGCAGGGCCGTGGAGAGCCCGGGGTGGGCTCAGCTTCTAGGGTTTGAGCTGCTCTGAGGGCAGTCCCTCCTGAAATGGGCTTGCTTCCTTCCAAGTTGTTCTGTGCGGGAAGTAGATGCCAAGTGTCATTACTTGAGGTGGAGGAAGATCAATGGTAGGACCTCATTCTGTCCCTTCGTCTCTATTTTTCACACCTCCTGCTTTGCAGTCCTCACACTGTTTCCTGTCACTCTTGTCATTTCCCTCCTTTCTTACTGCGCTGTGCAGTCGGAAGGAAAGGGCCCTCTGCAGAACTAAGTAGCAGAGCTAATTCTTTTCTTGTCTGTCATGCTAAGGACTTATTTCTTTGTGGCAGCCACTGCCTATCTTCTCTGAACATCCATTCTGCCAGTCTACTTCCATGCTGAAATTTAGGAGGTTACAGGACAAAGACTACATTTCCCAGCCTCCCTTGCAACCAGGTGGAGTCAGGGCCATTAGGTCTGACCAGTGGATGAGGGAACCTACTGGGTCATAACCTCAGAAGGAGGAGGCAAGCCCTCCTCTCCTCCTTTGTCTCCTGCTTCCCAGCCTCAGGGATGTGGCCACGGCTGGCCGCAGTGAGGCATCACTGACTTGTGATGACAGCAACATGCAAAGATGAGGGCGTAACAGAGGAGGAGGAGGCTGGGTCCCTGAACCCATGGATCTCTGCACCAGCCCTGGTCTGCATAGCCTCAGACTGTTCACCAAGAGGGAAATAACCCATCTCTTGGTTAAGTCACTGTTGGTTTGGTCTGTGCGATGACTGGCAGACTAGGATCCTGGCAGACAAGCGTGCACACATGACGCCCCCGCATTTTGACTGGAGATTTTGTGGAGATCCGTAACTCTCATGGCCGGAAGCTGCTGTTGATACATCCCGAGAGCTTTGGGCTGTGTGTGGCCTGATCCCTGAGGCACTATGGAAGACTGGGTAGGAGAGGTGGGAATGAGGGAAATCTGGACTTGAATCCTGGCTTTGTACTTTATTAGTTGTGTGACCTTGAGCAAATTCAACTTTGGTTTCCTCATCTGTAAAGTGAGATAATGGTGCATAACTCACAGAGTTGTATTTTTTAAAGCCCTTTGCCAGTTGCCTAGAACATATAAATGGGTAGATATTTACATCTCATGGGGTTTTCCTTAGCGAATAATATAGAGATAGTTTCTGTAAGACCAGGAAATCGGTAGGTGTCTATAGGGTGATGGGTCTGGGTCCAGAAAATAAGTGAAACAGGTAGTGGGAATTAAGGAAGACACTTGTGATGAGCCCCGGGGTGTTGTATGGAAGTGTTAAGTCTCTATATTGTACACCTGAAATGAATGTTACACTGTATGTTAACTCACTGGAATTAAAATAAAAACTTAAAGAATTTTGCGCCCCCCTCCCCCCACACACACCATAAAAGGAGTGGAAATAGCTCCATTTATCCCACTGAACAGTGTGTTGGGCTTCTCGGACCCTGGTCCCACGTTGCCCTGAAAAGAAAGGTTCTATTCCAGGGAGTGTCTCCTTCCAAACCAGTTCCATTATATTCTGTGCCACCTGGAAACAGAAGCATCCTGCTCTTCCCATGCATTTTGAGTCTTGGCTCCTGACCCTGGCATCACCTGTGTGCTTTGGAGATTGTGCTTAGACTTGGTGACTTCCTAGAACGACCCCCGCCCCCAACACACACACACACCTCTGCCGAACTCCCAGATGCTGCCTGACCTGTGGATTCAGCAGTGGCTGGCAGACATGCCTGTTCTGACTTGTGAAACTGTTCGGGCCGGTTCTGCTTTTTTGAGAGCATCCTTCCAGGACTCCATGTCAGGACTGCCAAGTTCCAACAACCTTTGGCTTTGAACATGAGGTGTTATCCACAGAGGTATTGCATGGGGAGCTGCAAAGGGGTATTGGTGTGGACTTTTCAGAGGGAACAGACTTCCCCGATGGGAGGCAAGCCTGGACTTTGGGAGAAGGAGTGCCAGCTATCGGAGCCATCTGGCCCAGCCCTGGACTCATCACTCCCATGCAGGCCACCTCCCTAGTCTCGCAGGGGCCACCCTTTTTATAAGCGGCATAGTTCTGGAGCCTCCAAGATGAATATGGCTTATACAATCCCTCCTTTGTTCTCCAGGGCCTGGGCAGACCAAATGCTCTCCAGAAGGCATCTCAGCAGGTGTCCTTGGGTGCATGTGCTTTATTTAGGCCTCCTTAAGCTACAGCACTTAGTGGACAGCCTACAGAAAAATGTGGCAGACAAAAAGAAAAAAAAAAAATCCAAGAACACTGTGTGTTGTTCACGTCCATCAAGTCCACCAGCTGGTTCACTGTTGTGCATCCCTGGGTCACTCTGTGCTTTTGTTCCTGGTCTAAAAGACAGGCAGAGGCAATCTAATTGTGGTTAAACACTCAGGTCAGAGTCAAGTGCACCTGCATTCTGGTCCTGGTGCTGTTGTAAACTGGCCGAGTGCCCTTGGGCGTGGTTCTTCATCTCAGGAGATTTTCTTTCCCTGCCTGTTAAGAGGAAGCTTTGAAAGAATGCCTGCTTCCAGGTGTTAGGAGTAACAGCCGAGGTGTGATGTGATGGAGAATGTTGTGCGTGGCACACGGTAAGTGCACGGGCAGTTTAACTATGTATCTGTCCATTGGCTCAGGTAGCCCTTGCAGCAGGTGCAAAGGGCCTATCTGTATCTGTCATTCATGCGAGCTGTGTTCCTATTCTAAGAAACCGTAATGCCCACAGTTGCGTTTGGGGGAAAAGGGACAGTTCTTAAATTCGTCTCTATTTGTAAAACCTTTCTCAAATCCAGAACTTCCTACCATTCTCCTGTTTCACCAAGGGAATAAGAATACTGTCCATAATCGTAATAATAACAGCAGCAAATATTCAGAACGAGGCACTGTAGTAAGCATTTTACTCTATTAGTCTTCGTGATAACTATACAAAATTCAGACTTTAATTTACCACCTTTGGCAGGTTAGGAAATTGAGGCACAAAGAGTTTTCGTAACTTGCCCGAGGTTGAGCAATTGATAAATGGCAGAACTGGGATTCACGGGTTAGACCAGCTGCTTCTGGACCCCTGGCTCTCAACCACCACGTGAAGACCTTCCCAGACAGTGACCGTTTGGCAGTTTCTCCTTTGAATCTAGCCTGCTCCTTTCAGAAGGACCAGGCAGTAACAGCTGAGCTCCTTCAAAGCAAGGCTTCCCACTGGCCTTGGAAGGAAATGAATCATACTTATTCCTTGAGTGCTTCTGAAAAAAAAAATCTCTCATGACATCTATGAAATGCCAAACAAAATGAATCAGATTTTTTTTTCTTTTTGTAGGACGGTAAACTCTCTGCAGGTAGCTGAAAATAATAATTCAATAAGTTATTAAGCTGAGAAATAGAAACATCTTTCCTATTAAAAGTCTGTGCTTCCATTTCTCAATCTGTCAGGAGTGAGGGATTTCACTGGAGAATTTTCTAGGGCATAGTTTCTCCACCTTGGCACTATTGACATTTTGAGTCCGTTAGTTCTTGGCTTTAGGACTTAACCGTGTGCGTTATGGGGTGCTTAACAGCATCCCTGGCTTCTGGACGACCCTCCAGATGCCAGAAATACCTTCTCCTCCCAGCTGGACAAATAAAAATGTTTCCAGAGATTCCCCACTGTCCCCTGAGGGAGTGGAATTGCCATTGGTTGAGAACTGCCACTTTGCAGTCCCCACTAAATGCATCTTAGAATTTGGCTTCTGTAGCTTGCACAGCTGGGCAGAGTGGCCATGGACATGCCTTATGAACCCTCTCAGCTCTAGTTTCCTCACTTGCATCCAGAAGGGGACATTGAGGGACTCTTGGGTGGCACAGTTGATTAAGTATCTGACTCTTGGTTTTAGCTCAGGTCACAGTCTCAGGGTCGTGGGATCGAGCCCTGTGTTGGGCTCTGTGCTTAGCGGGGAGCGTGCTCAAGAGTCTCTCTCTTCCTCTGTCCCTCCTGCTCATGCTCTCTCTCTAAAATAAATAATCCTTTAAAAAGGGGGGGGCGCGTTGATACTTTCCTGAAGGGTGACTGGGAAGCTGACATGAGGAAACCTAATTAGATTATAGTGGATGGTTAATAAACATACATATTTTTAACTGTCCTTTTCCTTCCAGCTTCAAAATTCAACAATTCCAATTGTAATTATAGTTTTTAGTTTCACTCCAGATGCTAACATATGTATGTGATAAATCATTTTATGTTTTTTTGGAAGACCACGCCTGGGAATGAAAGTTGAGAGTGATTTTTCTCCTTTTTCTTTTTTTCCTAAGTTTATGTACTCCTTTTTTTTTTTTTTTTTCTAATACAGAAAAGTCTTATATTATTTCACGTGAAGGATTGCTTCAAAGAAGATCAAGGCCAACCCTTTTAAATATCCACTAGCAATTAAGGAGGAAATGAGTTTAAATAATAGCTCCTGGGATTTAAGTTAGATACAGGAAGGAACTTTGAGACAAAGGGATCCAACAATGGGAATTCATTGCCAGAGCAGGTAATAGAACTGTCTTTCTCGGCGACTGGTAAAACCTAGAAAGCCATTGATCTGGAACAGTCTGGTGAAAGACTTCTAAATTTGGAAAGCAGTCTAAGCCCGCACGTGTACCCTTGAAAAATCTGCAAGCTCCACGTCCTGTCTGAGCCTCTAAGAAAGATTCTGGAACACTAGGACAAGTCGGTCTCATCCTCCTTCCCTGGTAGTTGTGCCCCCTCTCTCCCTCCCCTCACCCCCACCCCTTGCTAAAAAGAAGCACTCGAGGAACAGTTGGCTAAATTTTAGCACTTAAGACCTTGTTGAAGGCAAAAACAAGAACAAGGAATAATTATTCCCACGTTCTTAGCAGTTACTTGTAGTTTGAACATACCTTTTTGTTGTTGGGGACGTGGCCACACAGTGCCGGAGCCCTGCCTGAGTTCCCGCTGTGCTTCACTGAGTCATGCTTGCTGCTCTTGAAGAAGATGAATGCTTGGGCCCCACCTCTGGGCTCCTAATTCGGGAAGTTTGGGAGGTACCAGACAACTGTGTTAAGTGCGTGCATGTGTGCACGCA
>ML108776.1:0-18955 GCA_003697995.1 Taxidea taxus jeffersonii | reverse complement strand
GAAGGGGTGAATGAGTTGATTTGCACATGTGTTCATTCCCATCTCTGCAGACACCGAGTAGCTCCTGGAGATAAGTCGTGAGCTGGGTGCCTGAAGGGAGGAAGGGATAGAGAGATGTTATCTAGGGTGTATGGGAGTGTTTTAATTTTTCCAGAGCATTTGGACTGATTTTACTTTTTGGACACGGCGAGTTGTGTAATTATGTCATTTTTCCTTTTCCACATCGGCTGCTACAAATTTAGAGCCAAGTTTGTGGCCCATACATCTTCTCGGTATGCAGTTCAGCCTCATTCTTGGATCCGCTTTATGTCCCCGTCCTCATTTCTCTTTTCCTTTTGTTCCTATTTTAAATTTATGCCATCTTGTATTTTATGTCTTTTCATAAGCTGCCTCAGATTCTCCCTGAAACAAGACAAAGTGTATATCAATCAATATATAAAAACGTGAAGAGTTTTGTGAGAAGTATAAATTAAGTGCTTCTTGCATTGGAAAGGTAGATCTTTCTCAGATGCCTCCCGGGAGCTTCAGGGACTTGACAGGAGAGGTCAGAGCCTTCTCCAGGGGAGACCTGAACACTTAGTAGGCACAGGAAATAGGACTTGAATTGAAATTAGTGATGGAGGGGAGGATTTAATTCAGGTAACTGGTTATTTTGCCTGTTTTGACTGCACACTGGAGCTCTGCAGCTCCTGCTGTTTTTTTCCCATTATCTTCTTTCTCTAGAAGCACCATGTAATTTTCAAAATAAGCAGGAGTCACCCACTCTCCTGTCTCTGAACACTTCATGCAAGCTTCTCCGAAACTCTCTTGGCGCATTCTTAGCTGACCCCGACTTCGGTTTGAAGAGCGAGGGGTGGCTGCTTTTCCGCTTCTGTCTGCATTTTGTTTGCTGGGCTTCTGATTCAGGACTGGACCGAGAGGGGCATCCAAACCCTTTCCTGGATCAGGGTGGCTGTGTCCGCAAAATGCCTGAAAGGGGGCGGTGAGCTCGCCCTTCTTGCAGCCCTGAGCACTCCAGGTACTGCCAACGTGAAGCTGTGCGTCTCTAGCTCAGACCTCTGCCCAGACTCAGTCGCCATCTCCTTCCAACTCTCTTCTTGGACGACCGCTAGGCAAAGGGAGCTGAACATGTACAGAGCTGGATTCCTCGTCTTTTCCCGGTTCCAGCTGCAACTTCGCCATGTCCCTCGATGACAGTTTCACTCATCCATTTCTCAGCCCAGAAGCTTGGAGGTCATCTTGGACTCTTCTCTGCCTCTGACCTCTACGCTCAGCCCACCAGGAAGTGCTACAGGCTCTGCCTGCAGATATGCAGACTCTGACCGTGACCCCAGCATACCCCTGATCCTGTCACTGCCGTCTTGCCTGGGTTCCAGCAAGAGCCTCCAGAGGGATATTTGGAAAACCTACATCACGTCTTGAATGGGAAGACTCCAGTGACAACCCCATCTCCCGTAGTCTCAAAGCCGAAGTCCTTCAGTGACCTTGCAGTCACCACGGGATCAACAGCCCCTTTCCTCACCCCAGCCTCCTTCCCGTTCCCAGGTGCCACCACTTGCTCAGACTCACTGCCTCAGCAACAGCCGAGTGTCTGGCCGAGGACCCTTGCATCAGATTTCCCTTTTGCTGGAATACCTTTACTTCCTTAAAGTCTTTGCTCAGTCAACCTGGACGATCTCTTCTTGCTTCCCACCATATTCTTCCCTGGGATTCCCAGTCTTTCTAGTATGCTTTTTTTCTTTCATGCGGAGCACTTAACCGTCTTCTGACACAATATATGGTTTACTCACTTATTTGGTCTCTCTTTCTTGTCTGTTTATCCCTCTCGCGCCCTGCACTAAATGTAAGGGCAGGAATCTTGTTTTACTCCCTAATGGATGCCAAGGGCTTAGCATAGGGCCTGACACGTAGTAGACTCTGAGTAATCTTTGTTATTAATAAATGAAGCATTAGCTTTTCTCAAGCGGGAGTGCTTTCCATGACTTACCATCATTTGACCTGGTCTGCTGTCCCGCTGGAGGGAACACTTTATAAAGTCTTAATTACACTGATGAAACTGGGGCAAATTCCTCCAAAATAAACTGTGGCTTAACAGCACCCTCCATGTGAACCTTGAACGATTCTTCAGTAACCTCTCTTCTGGAGCCTCCTGGATCCATCTGGAAACCATTCCAGCAGACATCCATCCTATACAATAGATCACAATTTTCCTTTTTAATATGACTCTGGCTCCCCAGAGCCTGCAGTCAGCATCGAGATGGATTTCTTATCTCTGTTGCTTCATTAAGAGTGTTCCCGTTTGGTTGCCAATGCTACAGTCCTCCCCAGTGCAGTTTGTTGCAACAAAAGAAAGCGTTTGCCAAATGATTTGTCAGCATATGTTATAAAGCCACGCAGGCGCTCTTTATGTAACTGGAAAATACTGATCCCTATAGTGACAGATTAAAGACCAGGAAGGAGAAAATGGTGTTGCTTTCTTCAAAGGAACTTAGATGGTTGGTGCAAAGGTATAGGGGTGGGGTAAAGAGGCAGAGAGAAGGAGCAGAGTGTAGGTGAGGAGATAGAACCCTGGGACCAAGGAAACAAAGACTTCAGCATCGTAGGACTTGTAGCTGTTTATCTTTTAGACACCCAGCATTCTTCAAGGTAATAACCTTTCCAGGCTGACAGCTGGTCTTCCGAGCCAACTCTAGGGAAGAGAAACAGTCATAGACTCTCTGAAGTGGCAGTGACTGGGGCTGACCTCTCAAGGAGCACAGCCCTTCTGTACAAAGCCCCTCCCCCCCATCCCCCCTGCCCCCCCCCCACCTCCACCGAGGGGCTGATGAGCAGCGGGAGGCCTGTGGCTTTAGGGGAGGAGGTCCTAACCACTGGGGTTGGCAGCCATTTATAAATTCAGAAGCTTGTGATTCTCCCTGCTTTTGGAAGTGACTCACCTACCCGTCGGGAGAGCACATTAGGCAAGCCTGGCCTCTTCTCCGAGAATAAATATTTGACCTCTTGATGTTCTCCAGGCTTCTTCCTAATTAGGAAACTCAGACAGATCTGTGAGAGCAAAACCAAACATGGCTTCCCAGCACAGGGCAGACCTCACCTCCGTGGTGTGAAGGGCCCAAGCCGGGGGCACCCCCAGTTGGGGTCTTGGAGACCTCTCTGAGACTTGCCGCCAGTGGGGGGGGGGGGGGATGTAATAGTGGCCTTTTGAGGTGTTTCCATTTAGAAAAAATGGACTTCCCTTATCAGAACCAAATGTTTATCTAGTAAAAGGCTCAGTTCCTCTAGCATTCTTTTAATGATGTCAGCAAACATAAATGCTTAGAAGACAGACAAATATGTCTTATCAGGAGGTGAGGTGGCGATCAACCTGAATTCAAGTTGTTCCTTGAAGGATGCATTGTTCAGGCATTCTGCGTGCCTATGGCTCCGAGGGTTGGGAGGGGGGACCCTGCAAATACCCCCTTGTTTACTCCAAAGCTACTTTGTGGTAATGCCCCTTGGGATGTTTTAAAATGGACTGAACTCAAGAATTTACCACTGTTAGATCATGGCAGTGTTCTAAGCTTTTCCGGCGGAGCCTCGAGGCTCACAGACTCAGCCGGCCCTGAATGTGCTCATCCTGTGGTGAGTGGTGTTGGGGCCCGGACTCCACTAGTTCACGTTACTGTTCTTTAGCTCCCTGTTTTCTCTGGGGGAAGAACAGCCTCCCTTCCACCCCCTCCCCCAACCCAACCCAATCAACAGGGACATACTTGACAGGAGGAAGCCATTCCTGGGCAGACATAAGCAACTGGGGAGCTAGGCTTCAACATTCCAACAGTTTTCCATCCAGCGATTTGCGTCTTTGTCTGATTGTTGGGGCAACTTCAGCCACACCGAAGGGACCTATTTACCGGAGAGGGAGTCCGGGTTGAGGCTCCCGTAGGTAGTCTGCGGCCCAGAAGCATATCCCGTGCGTTGGCTACGACAAGGATAACAGGGGAGGGATGAGAAACAGGCTCTTCTGTGGCTAATAACGTTGTCTCTGTCTTTGTAGCATCTGATTACAGCCTTGTGTATTATTTAAAAGGTTCTTTAAAAAAACATGACCACAGGGGGAAAAGAGTGGCTTTCTCTTCCCGCTGTCTGGAGATTAGGTTTTAATCACTCACATGTAAAGATGTGGTGTTTTCTCATGACATTTGTCAAAACTAATAAGGCCATTTTCCCTCCCATAGCAAGCACACTTAAGTGACTCATGTAAGTTTACTCGGGACAACCCAGGCCTGCTCTGGGATTAAGGCGAGCTTACTCTTTTTCTCTATCCCCTGAAAAACCAATTTGAGATGAACCAATACTTCTCTGTGTTTCAGATCCTAGCAGGGGATGTGGAACTCCATATTCCAGAGAAATTTATAGAGAAGGGGGTTTTACATGCAAACAGCCCAGAGGACCTGGTGCTTGAGGGTCTGGGGCCCAGGAGAAGTCCGTGGAAGTGCCCCCCTCCTAGACACCCAGAGGAGTGCACTGTGAAGGTGCTCAGCCAGAACAGAGGGGGCTTGCAGAGCAGAAGGCATTCCCACCTCTCATACTGTGGTCCTTATCATAGCAGGCTCTGGTCCTTTGTGTTCCCTGAGTGAGTTTTCACCCACAGTGACTTAGCAAAATAAACTATACTCTAAATCTAGCCCACCTCCTGTTTTTGTAAATAAAGTTTTATTGGAACACAGCCATGCAGTTTGTTTCCTTATCCTCTGTGGCAGCTTTCCCTCTACAATGGCAGAGTTAAGGACCTGTGACAGGGACCACATGACCTGCAAAGCTGAAACTATTTACCATCTGGCTCTATTCAGAAAGAGTTTGCCAACCCTTGGGTGGATTTTTAACTTAGAGACTCTAGTTTTTCAAGGGTGTCCATTGATGGCCCTGGGTGGAACAAATTCCCTGAAATAAAATGCAAAATATTTTATGTGTGTGCATGCCCACATGGGACTTTTCTGGAGAGAGAATGCATGGATTATAATACTTTTTCCAAGGTGTCCGTGATTCTCAGAGGAAGATCCCTACCCTGAAAGGATATGCAAATTTTACCCACATTTACAGACTTGAATTTTGCTTTCTCTTAACCTTTTTTTTTTTTTAATCCTCAACCCTTCTGCTAAGTAATTGGTCCAAAAAATAAATTATATCTGAAGTATGAATGTCTATCAGGAAAGCATTTTGCTCCATGAGAACAGCTTTATTTTTACCAAGACCTTTTGTGCCAGAACCTCAAGGTGTATGTCCTGGGCAATATCAGAAGCCAGGGCAAGGGTGGGGGAGGGGAGGGGGCTGTGGTGACTAGGAGGCTGTTGACTGGAGGCAAGTACAAGTTTATGCTCCTATTTAAGGAGACAATAGGGCCGTTATCTTTCTGGTCAAATGCTGCCTTAAAACTGTTAAACCCTAACAGTGGCTGCTCAGTAATAAAGCATAAGGTGGTACGCTAAGCACATTATGTGAAATGTCTTCCTCCCCACTCCCCACCTCCCCAGTGAACCCACATCTGGGATGTTAGGACTGCAGTCTGCATGAAATGCACACAATGAAGTTGTTAGCGACTATAGTTACTGTCCTGGCATAGTTACTGTCCTCGGCCTCACCATCCCCATTTATGACCTGAGGAAATTGAGGCTCAGGCTTGCCTAAGGTTTCCCAGCTCCTAAGTCACAGAGGGGGAGTTGGACCTCGGGTCTGTCTGTCAGCCTCAGTGGTAGAAATAAAGCCAAGTCCATTCACTTCCAAAGTTGTCCTTTTTTAGAAACCCTGTCTTTCTGACCAGCTCCATGCACGCCAGGATGTGGGTGGTTTCTCTCTCTCGAAGGCGCCCAGACAGAATCCGGCGCCGCTCATGTCAAGAAGCGAGTGTTTTCTCATATTTCCTCCTCACCTCACAGGCTTACCTTTAGCATCTTGGTTCGAGAGCAGTGGTTCCCAAACCCGGCTCTCCATCTACACTTCCTAGGAAGCTTCCAAAAGCAAACCAAAAAAATCTCTAGATTCTCAGTTACCACGCCAGGACCTACTGAATCCAGATTTCTGGGGGTTGGCCTTGGAAATCGCTCTGTTTTATAAACCTGTAGAGGTAGCAGGGCTCTGGCCAGCCAAGCATTCCTGGGTCCATCAGCTGCTGTTTGGATACCCCTGTTGTAGATGAGGACGGGGGCGTAACGTTGCTCAGCTCTGACTGCTTGAACCAAGGTGACTCAACCCCCTTTTGGAAACAGGCGAGATGTTCCCTCTTTGCAGTTGGGTCCTCCTGTCCAAACAGAGCCAGGAGTCTGTGGGTGGTCCTAGGCATGCGGGAGGGCTCCCTTCTGGCAGAGCCGAGAGAGAACAGGCTGAGATGCAGTTGGTTCCTAGGAAGGGAATAGAGAAGGGTGGGGGTGGTTGGCCCAGAAACAGCAGGATTAGGAAGTTGATTCGGAACTCCAAAGTGCAGTTGGAGGAGGGAGAATATTCCTCTTTTTCCTCTGGGCCTCATGTTAAGGTCTTTACAACATCTTTAGTTAACTCTTAAGAGCTGGCTGTGCAAGTACAGAGATTTCCTGCAGAAAAGCACATTGTGTGACAAATCATGGCTCTTCATTTCATAGTTTACAGGCAACATCCCTAGTGTTCATACTGGTGACCCCTTCCAGAACCCTGGGAAATTTACAGATTGGCCACTGAACTTGAAATGCATGTAGGTCTGAATTACGTACTGCCTGAAAGCATGAGGGGGGCGGCTCCAAGTCTGGAAATGACTCCAGGACCCAGCAGGCGAGCCTGCCAGATTCTTGATGAAAAATCTGAGCCCCTCAAAAAAAATGAGAGCAAGGTGCTCTGTGCGTGCATGTTTGTATGTGTACATATTTGCTAGTCTGCACTGGTCTTTTAGGAGATTGGAGCAATTAACCTTTTTTTTTTTTCTTTTTTTCTTGTAACTGGAAGTCTGGGAAGAACTTGCAGCCTTTAAAGTTTGGAAAATGCGCAGGGAGCAGACGCATTTATGTTTAACTAGATATTTGAGAGTCTTCTTTCCTACAAAGCACGTGAGCAACCAACTGCCAGTGGGAATCGAGCACTTTAAGTCATGCATTTAGATTTCTGTCTGGCTTTTCCTGGTGAGTTGAGGTCCCCGGATTCTCAGGGATATACCGAAACGTCATTTCCAGCTTTTTTTTTTCTAAAATGGGGCTCTCCTGGGCTAACGCATGCAGGGGGCAATGTCATAATTGAAATGTAGATTGCCCATGATATCTCAGCTAATTGAGTTATTAATTATACAAATAAGCCTCCCGTCAAATTCTGACTTCTGTAAATTCTTTGCCGTTCCAACCTGGGTGGATAGAAAGTTTGGACTGGGATGCAATCTCACGTTCTGCTGGTAAAAGGATTTAAGAAGGGATGGCAGATGGAGTCAGCCTAATTAAAATGGAAATCTAATTAGTTGAGGAGAAAGAGAAATTCAGTGTCACACTTGCCCCGCATTAACAATGGTACCTCCCCCAACCGTCTTCCCCAGGCTCTGTTATTCTTATTTAGAGATCAAGACTTGAACTCTGTTCCCTTGCTGGTTTCCCTGTCTCCTCTGAGAAGTGTCCCAAACTAGAAGCTTGACTCCCCTGCAGAGGGTATTAAAAACTGCCAACCAGGACTGGCGTGTGAGTTGGCAACTAGGTTAATTGCAACGCTGGGTCTGATGGAACCTCACTGCCTGCATACCCATCCTTGAGAATAAAGATACTTCTATTTTCAACAGCAGGGGGATACAGAAGCAAGAGTGGGCAAGGCTTTAGGGAGCAACTGAGCTCCAGCCTCTGACCTGAATCATCAGAGCTGTCCTTAGGTGGGGAAATCATGGGAAACAAGTTAGGCTCCCAGTGTTTTCAGCAGCTTCATGGAACCATAATTCACATACCATACAACTTATCTATATAAAGTGTGCGATTCACTGGCCATTAGTGCATTCATGGAGCTGTGCATCTGTCCCCACTGTCTAATTCCAGAAGGTTCTCATCACCCCAAGGAGAAAACCCATACCTATTAGCAGTCACTCCCCACTTGCCCCCCAGGTCCCCTTCCTGCAGCCCTAAGTAGTTCCTAATCTATTTTCTGCCTCTATGGAATTACTTATTCTGGACATTTCATATAAGTAGAATCATGCAATATACAGTCCTTTGTGACCGGCATCTTCCATTCAGCTTGATGTCTCCATGGCTCATGCATAGTGTAGCAATTATCAATACTTCATACCTTCTCATTGAATAATCTTACATTGTATGGATATACCACAGTTTATATATTCAAATGTTGATGGACATTTGAGTTGTTTGCACTTTTTAGCTAGCCTGCATGGACCTATGTTGTCTTTTGTATATATCCTTAGGAGTAGAATTGATGGGTCAGGTAGTAACTTCATGTGTAACGTTTTGAGAAATGGCCAAACTGTTGCAAAGTGGGTGTCTCTTTTAAGTCTCCAGGCCCAGTGTATAAGGATTGCCATTTCTTCACATTCTCCCCCATGCCTGTGATTTTCTGCGCCTTGCTTGGAGCCATCCTAGTGGATGGGAAGTGCAGCTCATGGGTGTGATTTGCATTTCTGTGCCAATGATGGTGAGCCCTCTTCCATCTGCATTCGACCATTGTGTGTCTTCTTCCGCAAATGTCTTTTGCCCACTTTTAATTAAGTTATCTTTTTATTGTTAAATTTGAAGGATTCTTTGTATATTTTAGGTACAAGTCCCCTGTCAGATACACGCTTTGCAAATATTTTCTCTCATTCTGTAGATTATCTTTTCACTTTCTTGATGATCTCCTTTGAAGCAACAGAGTTTTCAATTATGATAAAGTCCACTTGAGCTACACTTTTCTTTTGTCACCTGGGATTAAGGATCATATCTAAGAAACCATTGCCTGTCCCCAGGTTATGAAGATTTACTCATGTTTTCTGCTAAGAATTTTCTAGTTTTAGCTCTTACATGTAGTTCTATGATTGACTGTGAGTTAATTTTTCTGTGGTAAGAGGAATGGGTTCAACTTCTTTTGCATGTGGATATCTAGTTGTTCTAGAACCATGTGTTGAAAACTCTCATTTTACCCCATTGAATTCTCTTGGCTCCCTTTTCATCAATCAATTGATAATAGATACATGACTATTTCTGGACTCTCAATTCTGTTCCCTTTATCAATATGTCTGTCTTATGTCAGTAACACACTGTCCTGATTATTGCAACTTTATGGTAAGTTTTGAAATAGGGAAATGTGAGTCTTCCAGCTTTGCTCTTCTATTTCAAGAGAGAAATTTTGGCCCTTCTTGGTGCTTTAAATTTCCACATGAAGTTGGTCAATTTCTGCAAAAGAGCCAGTTGGGATTTTGACCACGGCTCGGAATTTGAGGTGGTCCTCAATTTGTTGGCAGTAAGCAGTAACTCAGGGAAGGAGTTTGAGAGATCCTAAAGAAAAAGGGAGGTGGTGACTTTTCCTGCTAAAATTAAAGCACATGGGGCGCCGGGGTGGCTCAGTTGGTCAAGCCACTGCCTTCGGCTCAGGTCATGATCCCAGGGTCCTGGGATTGAGCTCTGTGTCAAGCTCCTTGCTCAGCAGGGAGCTTGCTTCTCCCTCTCTCTCTGCCTGCTGCTCCACCTGCTTGTGCTCTCTCTCTCAAATGAATAAATAAAATTTTAAAAAATTAAATTAAGTTAAAGCACATACACACAACACACACACACACACACACACACACACTCTCTCTGAGGTTCACATATAAAGGCAGCTCCACATTCTCAGTCTACCACCAATGTCATGTAGGTTCTGTATGATTCTGCAACTTATAGGAGAAAACCCATTTTACAGATCGTGTGAGTCTTCAATGAGTCCATCAGTGGCTTATCACACTGCCTGGCATAGAGTAAGTGCTTAATACATATTTCCTGTTGCTGCTGTTATTGGTTTGGCTGAGTGACATCAGTCATCTGGAGAAGTACCAAGTCTTTAAACAAAATATAGAATGCAGTCCTTCGATATAGGACACAGTGAATCCCTGTCTCTTCCTGGTCCTTGCATTGCGTCACAGCCTCAGACACGAAGTCTGGAGTCATACTCTCCAACTTTAGAGTCTAGGAATCACTTGAAGATCTTATTAAAAGGAAGATTCTAATTTGATAGATGTAAGGGTAGGGCCTCCAACCTGCATTTCTTTTTTTTTTTTTTTTTTTTTTTATAATTATTGGTGTTACTGTTTTCTTTTTTTTTTCAAAGATTCTATCTATTTATTTGACAGACAGAGATCACAAGTAGGCAGAGAGGCAGACAGAGACAGAGAAGGGGAAGCAGGCTCCCCGCAGAGCAGAGAGCCCGATGTGGGGCTCGATCCCAGGATGCAGAGAACCCAATGTGGGGCTCAATCTCAGGACCCCGGGTTCATGACCCAAGCCGAAGGCAGAGGCTTTAACCCACTGAGCCACCGAGGCGCCCCTCCAACCTGCATTTCTAACAAGCTTTGGGTGATGTCTTTTTGAGGACCACCTCTGCGAATTAAGGTGGTGGAGGTCCTAGAGGCATGCCCAGGTAGGAGGTGCTCAAGATGGTCTCTGCACTTGGGAGCAGGCTGGAGGTTAGAAGGAAAGGCTTGCATCCCGGGGAAGTTGAGAAAGCTACATCGTGATATGTGGATTATCTTTGTTCCTTATAACTGTGTCATTTCCCTGTAGCCATCCCGTGTTCTCCAGTAAACATGGTCTGAGTCACTGGTCTCTAGACTCTTCTAACTACATACTCCCTCAGTAGAAAATGTTTGGACACAGACTGCCAAACCATTCACATTTACTTATCAATAAATTACATACATATACTCCTATGATTAGCTAAAACAGGCAGTACTGGCTTTGCACGGCAGTGTGGGACTATAAAAATAACCATGCAAGCTGAAATTTTGCAAAGTGATCTTAATAGGCACTGGGAAAAATTACAATTGTATTAGGACCCTTAAAATTTTTTTTTAAACATAGTAGAAACTCTCTTACTATTGGTTATAAATGCATAGGGATTTTAATACATAAATAAGAAATAAGAAAATATAGTAAATAAAATAAGAAAAATAGTAAAACTAATATTTAGCACACTCCAATTTGACACAAGAAGCACTGACCATGGAAAAAAAATTTTTTTTTGTCAAAATCTTATCAAGAGTAGTTTGAATAGTGCTTGTCTTCCAATTTTCTCATCTTATAACTAGGATACAGAGCAAACATCTTTTTTATAACTTGGCAAATTGTCACATTCCTTTCTAATCTGGATTCAGTTTCTATTTTATGCTCTATGATTTCATGAAATATTTCCAAGAGCTCCTTTATATTTTTTAAAGATTTATTTATTTATTTTAGAGAATGAGCAAGTGCAAGTGGGGGGTAATGGGGCAGAGGGAGATGGAGAGAGAGAATCTCAAGCAGTCTCTGTGCTGAGCGCAGAGCCTGGCAAGGGGCTCATTCCTACGACCCTAAGAGCATGACCTGAGCCTAAACGAAGAGTTGGAGGCTTACCCGACTGAGCCACCCAAGTGCTCCTCTAAGAGCTCCTTTAGAGAGAACATTTTTGTTGTGTGTCACTTCCTCTCCAACGTAAATTTTCATCCTTTTTGTCACAACTACTTTTCTGTCGATGTTGATAAGTTCACCTTCATTAAATCCCTCTAGTGGCATATCCATAATCAACTCCAAGGTCAGCTATTCCTTCTTTAATAATTCCATTTATATTCTCTTTGTATTTCATTTCCAACATGATCACTTTCTGTTTTTTTGCCACACTTGGAATGTTGATGGCCCGATCAGTCACATGGGGGTATCACTGGGAGACACACAGGCAACACAGCTCCATGCTTTGCTGTCTGTGCACGAACTAAGTAACAAATGTGCAGGCCATGGCCAGTCACTGGCAGACATGGGAAGAAGTAACGTGATTGGTTTTTGATCAAAATGTACATTTGTTATTTACATAGTGATTTGTGGAAGCAGTGGAGTTTATACTTTATGCAAATTACTTGCAGTTAAATACCATGCAAATTACTCACAGTTAAAATAGCATGGAAGTTGAAATTTGAACCATGGTGGGAGACTGACGTTATTTAACTAAACCAGGGTAACTGAAATTTGTGCATAAGGAACCGTGCAAAGTGAATACTGTCTGTATTCCAAAGTATGACACATATGTAAATCAGCGTTTGTGGTTTCAATAATAGTATGCAAAATCCATACCTTCAAAGAACTATCTTGATCTTTTTGTTTTAACCAATTTACGGTTAGTTTTTCTGGTTATTGCTTTGACTTTATGATGCGGCGTTCAAAGAGCCTAGACGAAGAAAATGAACCAACTCTGCCCATTTCTCATTTCTGTGTGTTTGCATTATAGAATTCTGCTCTGTGGAGTTTTTGTAGAATCTGTTTGTCATTTGCCAAAGCTAGTTCAAGTAATACTAGATTTCCACAACTTCATAAATCCATTTAACCCAGCAAACTCAGTAATATGTCACAGAGTGCTAAAATGTCATATTCAATATGCCCCTCGTCAACTGCCCCATGTTGTGACATTCCCACCCTTTTCTCAGAGTCCTATTAATGCCACTGAGAGGCATGCCCCATGCCCAGCTGACAGCAAAATCTAGTGAGAGTCCCATTGTCAAGACATATAGTAGATATCCCCTACTGTTTAGGTCAAATATAAACCCTAAATCTTTTCAATCCGTTGTGGAGACCATTGGCCTAAACACTGTGGTTGTCCTTGGGTTTTGCTAAGGGAAATATCCTTTGTGGGAAGGGGGCAGTTCTTTCCTCATGTCGGCAGGGTGGTTGGGTTGGAGGTCCTCAAAGTCCGTGTTCTCAATTCAATTTGCAGAGTGGATTTGCCTGGGGAACTCTGAAAAGTGTCAGCTGGAGGTTCCAGTGCAGGCCCTTTACAGAAAAGCATTTGGGTGAGCGTAGAACAATGCATATGTTCGCTCACAGCCCACAGCTGGTTCTAATGCACAGGTAGGATTGGGAACTACAGCCTTGAGGAGAAGAAAGTCAGTCTTGAGCAAGGTCTTCCCTCTACTGCCAATTTTGAAGGATCCTAGTTTTTGTAGATACCGATTTGTGTGTATGTAGGTATATATATTTGTGTTTAGAAGTGTTGAGGAATCCCCTTTGGACAAATAGCCTTTGTGTTGCCTCCTTAGTTACACGTATTTGCCAAGGAGGGGGCCTCCTGCAGTCATGTAAGCACTAGTAGAAGAAAGTTTGTTAAGCACATTGTCAGTGCGAATGGCTCTGCCCCCCCAAGAATGACTGTCTGGTTGGAGTGGCATCCTGCAAATGCTAGGAGAGGCCTAGGCTTCCTCACGGTGTTCCTACCCTTTCATTTGGAGCTTGTTCTGTGGTTAAAAACAAAAGCACTCCCTACATTCCCCTTGATAATAGCTGGCACAGAGACCCAACACTAAAAGATGGTGCTGCCCATCTAGAAGGTCTAAAACACACAAGGCCCAGTTAGTTCCCCAAAGGATGGGGGCCAGAGATTATCCAGGAAAGACAGAGTTGCTTTTGAAACACAAAAGTCCAAAGAGGTTAGGTGAGTTATTGAAGGCTTTACCACAAATGTGCCCCAGAGCTAGGTTCTTGGTTCCCGATTCCCCACCAACTTCCCCTTGACCTGTTTCACACAGAGTGTGGTCTGAGACCAGCTGCCATGGGAATAACCAGGGAGTTGATTAAAATTGAGATTTCTAGGCTCCACCAAAAGCAGGTGGAATGATCAAGGAGTGGCAGGGAAGCTGGGAGTCTGCGTTTTAAACCAGCTTCTCTGGTACATGCTCATTAAGGCAAGCTCAAGGCAGAGAATCATGGTCCTGGCTTAAGCTGCCATTATGCCTTACTCTCCCACCCTGCACACCCCTTTTTTACAGTGTTCTATAAATTAAAGACTAAATGGGAAGCATCTGTAATACTCTTACTGGGTTGAGATTTATCTTTTGAATACAGGCCCCAAAGAGTGCTCATTTCCTCTTGGTAAGAGGAATAGTCTCTTAAGAAATATTTGTAGAAAGGGTGGAGTTTTTCATAATATATACGAGTAAGTTTAGAAGTTATATCAACTGTGATGGGCACTGTGATGGACCGTTCTGTCCACTGGCCAGCCAAGCTTTGCGCAATTTAGAAATGCGGGAGCCCTCAGACTCCCAAGCAGTCCCACTGGGGATCAAATCTTGCTTGTGCTGCTTATTAGTTGGTGTGAAATTAGACAAGTTATTTAAAAGGAGTCTCCGTTTTCACATCAAAAACCGAGGCTAGTTATATCAATCTTGAAGGGCTATGGGGAAGATTAAATCAGAAAATAAATTCAAAGAACTCCATTTCCATTTTAGAAATAGTTTTGCTATTTTGGGGGCAATCAGATCGTATTTCAGATGTATTGGTAGAGTCGAGTGAAGAAAACCTTAGGTGAACCCTTTCAAAGGGGACAAAGACTTTTGAAAACCAGAGCCTAGGCTCTGCACTTGACATCATTATGTGGTAATAATGTGGTGAGAGGTGCAAAGAAATATAAGCTGATGTTTCCTGTGCACACCTGTAGTTCAGGAGCCCAGTTGAGGAGAAGGTCATGGTCCTGATCCCCTTGCTTTTGTCTGATGGTCCCTTTATGGTTCCCAATGTGCTGTTCTGTTTTACCCTTGTTGTGGCCTGTGGGTAGATAGGCAACTGTGATCGTCACTGTCCCCTCCCATTCCACAGGTAAGGAAACTGGGACTGGGGAAGAGGTTTCCTACCCATGAAACAACCCGAGAACACAAAACTTCGTGGCTCATGGCCAGGTGTGAACCTTGGAGTTGTGATGGATTACTTCTCCTATAGCCGGTAGCTTTGCATGCTTTGTGACTGGGGACAAGGTCTGACCTGTGCTGACTCCTGAAATGGCACCATGATGTGGAAGGCGACGCTGGGATGGACTTACTGGCGTTCTCTTTGTTAGCTCTGTCCGCCTTGGCATTTTCATTCCATTACGCGTCGAGTTTGTAAAGGCACATATCATTGGCTACAGCTCATCTCCTTAGTGCTGAATTGAAAATAATTAAGGCATATGTAAAGTCAGCATATCTGTCTTCCAAGTGTTTAGGAAAAAAAAAGGGTGTCTTGTTGAAATTGAATTAACTGCTGGAATCAAGAATGCAGTAACTATTTTAAGGAATTCACTTGGACTTTTTTTTAAATCTGTTTTTAATATGAAAAATCAGCCTAGGGCTGCTTACCTACCTCAAAGCAGAATCCTATGGCTTTAATGAGTGAATATTTGCTGAGCGCCAGCCCCGATCAACAACGTCACGATCATTATTATTCTTATCAGCCCTATCATTTTTCATTATTATCATCACATACAGTTCCTTATGTAATAACTGTACTTCAAGGACACAGAAACATTTCTCTGTAATAAGCTCCCAAACTTTCTCTTCTCCTCCTCCTCCCAACTACCTTTCCATTTCTGTTGCTCTGGGATTTGGCAACCCAGTTTAATTTATGATGAGAAGACACTCTGGAAAATTGAAGCGAGATAACATGAGTTGATTGGGGGAAAAAATAACTTCATCTTAACTCTTGAAGCAGAAGACATCAGGTTTCCTAATTCCTTCCTTTCGTCCTTGAAAATAGAACATCAGTCGTGGAGCACACCTGTGCGGAGTTCGGAAATGTATCTGTGGCAGCCGTTGCCAGAGTAGCAATTAGACAATTACCGCTAAATTTCACCTGCAGAGGCAGACTGCGAAAAAAGATCCGGCGGTTTGACCTTCCACACTTGGGGATGAGGTAAATAATCCGTGGGAGATGGGATGATGTCACGAGTTTGGTATTGGCAGGAAAGTCAGGCCGTGGTGTGGTTCCTGGCTGACCTCCACGGCCTGGGGGACGTCGGTCGCTGCACGCCATTCAACTATTTTTTGTTTGCCTCTCTGCTGTGATGGAGGTATAGTACACTTTCCCTTCCTTCTTCTAGAGTGGTAAATAGTCAAGGAAATCATTCAGTTTCTTACCCTGCTGGCTCTTTTGTGGGGAGCTTACCATAGCTGGAAAGATCGTTGCAATTTATTTCGTTAGTTTTGTTTCCCCACTCCCCTCCCTGCCGCCACCCCAACCGTGACCTCTGCAGAGAGAGAGAGACCTCATCTGCCTGGCTCATCTCTCAACTGCTTTCCCATATCAGCCCCTGGTGTGTAACAAGTGCTCAACAAACATTTGTCACATGTGTTAAAAACGCTTTTGACACTTAAAGCACCAGTCACAAACCAACAGCCCAGAGGCCAAATCTGGCATGCTGAGCTTGTTTCTGGGGTTCTTTTGTTTTTGTTTTTTTGTTTTCTGGGTTTTTGTTGTTGTTGTTGTTGTTGTCAGCTTGCACAGTATTGTTAAAAATATCGAATTAGTGGCCAGCATTTAAATATGGTGAGCCTTCCTACGGAAGACCACATTTCTGGCTTCTCTTAAAATTCAACCAGAAGATCTGGAACACGGGACCAGCCTTAGGAGAGGAAGAAGAGCTTAGGACAGTGGTTCTCCAGGTGTGGCCCTCAGATCAGTGTCATCGGTATCACCCAAGAACTGGTTAGAAATGCAGATTCTCAGTCCTTCCCCTTTCCTGACCTATGGAATCATTTGGCAACTTTTGTTTTCACAAGTTCTCTGGGTGATTCTGATGGACCCAAAAGCTTGAGAGCCACTCACCACACTTAGAATGTAAAGAGGGTGAATGGCTTTAAAAACAGAATGCCTGGATCTGGCTTTGCCACTTCCTCAGCTGTATAGGGTCAGACAAGTTATCTGATCTTACTGTGCTCTAGTCTGCTCACACATAACATGAGGGTGATACCAGGACCTCCCTCCTAAGGTTAGAAGTACCTGAGTAATGATAATAACTTAATAAATGTCCCTGGTTGTTCACATGGCTGTGTTCAGCTGAGGATAAGCAAGCACCTGCCTCTTTGAGATACACCGAGCTGGATCTCCACTCTATGAGGGCACTACCCAACATGCTGACTTCCTTTATGTGACTTGCTAGGCCCTGTGGCCATTCAGGTTGTCAACCTTGACAAGGACCCACTTTTTCACTGTTGTCCATAGCTGCTGATTCCTTCATTTTCCCATGAAAGAGTGTACTGTGTATTGTGTGCCTACTGTGTAGCAAGCACCAAGCTCGGTGTAGTTTGTCCTTTTCTCTTTCCCAGCAGCTCTACAAGTTGTTATTGTTATGTTCGCTTCATAGATGAAGAGCTGGCAATTCAGAGAAGTTAAATAATTTGCCTAAAGCCACACAGCTGCTAAGTGGCAGAACAGGAATCCAACCCAGGTATTGAACTCCAAAGTCTGTTTTGTTTTCTGTGCTCCCCAAAATGGGGACACATGGCACATCAGTTTAAAAATGATTTTATAGGGCAGTGAGTTATTTTTAGGTGGTAAGGGAGATAGTTTCAGTTGGTGTATAAGTTCTGCATTAAATTAAAAAAAAAAAAATACAGGGGCGCTTGGGTGCCTCAGTCAGCTGGGCGTTTGCTTTCTGCCCAGGTCATGATCCCCGGGTCCTGGGATCGAGCCCCACCTCAGGCTCTCTGCTCAGCGGGGAGCCTGCTTCCCCCTCTCCCTCCGCCTGTCTCTCTGCCTACTTGTGTACTCTCTCTATCTCTCTGCCAAGTAAATAAATAAAATCCTAAAAAAAAAAAAAAAAGTACATAGTAGACAAGCTAATATGTTTTATACTCTTTCACAAACGTGAGAAGAAAGTGCTAACAGGTCACTTAGGTACAAGTAGGCCTTTTTTCTTTTAACTGAAATTCCAGCTTAATAATCTTTAAGACTGTATGTTTTAGTTACGTGAATTGGAGATGTAATTTCATGGACGGCATTAGAAGAAAGGGAAGGGAAATCCCATACTTACATGGGCACTTAAAAATCAGAGCATCTGAAGATGTTTTTCTTTATACTGAAACATAATTGAATTAAATGCCAAAACTTCTTTAATCATTTCTGATGGAACTCTTACTGAAATGGTTTCTCAAAGATAAACCACACAGGTTCTGACCCAAAATAGGTGTTCAGTCAAGGTTCGCTGGTCTAGAGTGCTTCATGTACTCCCTGGTCTTTTCAAATGACATATCATTTAGTCAGATTTTAGTCATTCAAGGTTACTAACTAATAGGTCTTTACATCTCTCCATTACTTGTAATCTTGCCTTTTTTTTGTTTTGTTTTTCTTTTTCTTAAACAAAATGACAGCCATAGCCTCATGGTTTTTTCGGAACAAGCACGTTAACACTTATTTTTTTTCCCAGTGCTTTTTTTCTATTTATAGCAAGTAAAAATAGTTTCCATATATAATCATTTTGTGAAATTCCTTTTTCAAATAGATTTGTTTTAACGCAACAAGTAACCAGTTATAAACTATGTTGGATAAATAATATTGAACCTAGCCTGTGAATATGACCCCTGTCGGGGAGGGGAGAGAGAAATGACGGAGAGAGGACACCAATGTCTGCCTTTCTGCCCAGACAGCGTCCTTAAGGCCTCTGCTTAGATTTCAGAGGGAATCTCCCACCAGTTCCTTCTCTCCCATTCTGGCAGCTGGCCATCCATGTTACCCTAAAGCTACACCTGACACCAGAGGCCTGGTCAAAAAATCAAGTGGTGACCCAGGAAAGGTAGAGAGGATGTGTGGTAACTCATGTCCATGAGCCTAGTCAGTGTTTTAGGAATTGGAGTTTGGATCCTCCTCTCCAGGAGCAGAGACCGTGGCCCTGTGACTCAGTGACTCACTCTAGACCAGCACCATCCACAAGTCGGAGTTTAAATGGACAGAGGAATTCCGACATAGAAACAGTGTTGGAGGAAGGCTGTCAGGGACATGGATTATGGGTACGGTCTTGCTGCTTCTTGGAACGAGATGTGTGG
>ML108775.1:37710-83080 GCA_003697995.1 Taxidea taxus jeffersonii | reverse complement strand
CCCCCCCCCCCCACCTGCCTCTCTGCCTACTTGTGATCTCTCTCTCTCTTTTTCTGTGTCCAATAAATAAATCTTAAAAAAAAAAAACCCTCAGTGTATTTTGAATTAAATGTCCCATATACCAGACTAACTGGACATTAGAGTGACATATCAGTCACTCTAATAAAATGTATTAATATCCTGTGGAACTCTGTTTCTTAGAATGTACTTGGGCGAAAACAAAGCCCTTAAAGTTATGTGTTTGCAGATTTCGGAATTTTTGTGATTACTCTTTTTTTTTTTAAACAAAATTCACAATTATTTTATTTGACAGTTATGGATATCTTGGGTTGGGAGATACAATGCTTGTAAGTTTCAGTTTAAAACCAGTATTATAACACAGTTTTACATAGAAATGTTCATTTCCATAGGATATGTCTTTAAACTGATATCTTTTGGGGGCATTTTGATGCTTTTTGTGAATATAACTTTTCTTATATTTAAAAATTTACATTGACTTTTGACAGGCCAGATAATTTCCCTAACAAGCTATTTTCTAATTTATATATTTTTTTCAAGAGTAAAATAAAATGTAATTGTTTTAGGTTCAACTAGTGAAGAGATGTTTTAGTAGCAATAGGCTCTTTTCATTTGAACTGAAAGGAAAACCAAAGATTTCAATAACTGAAGATACTGCCATGTAATTCTGTGAAATGAGCTTTTTTTTTTTAAGATTTTATTTATTTATTTGACAGATAGAGATCACAAGTAAGGCAGAGCGGTAGAGAGAGAGGGAAGCAGGCTCCCTGCTGAGCAGAGAGCCCATCCCGGGACCCTGAGATAATGACCTGAGCTGAAGGCAGAGGCTTAACCCACTGAGCCACCCAGGCGCCCCTGTGAAATGAGGTTTTAGGGCTATCAACTAAGACAGTGGCACTCTGAGGATAAACAAATTACTTCTCTGTACGAGAGCCTACTATTTATATACTCTAACTTGAATATATATTAAGGATTTTAGGCATTTCTTTGCTTTCCATGAATTCCTTAAGCATCATATTTGAGGGTTTTGTTTTGTTTTTTAATGTTACAGTTAAATGTGGTTCTTGAATCATCCCCAGGTTGGAAAATTTGAAAATTGCGTCATATTTTGAGTAATAGAAAATACTAAATATATTCATTTTTCTAATTGTGAGCCAGTGCATAAATTCAGTTAAACTAAAAAAGTTTAGCAAGCCATGTTTCAGGTTTTGGGACATGTAATGTATAAATGCAGTTTCCTTCCAGAAAAAGTTCTTATCATTAACTGCCAAACCAAACCATGAGATAATATTTTATTTTCAGTTGTATTTGGAACACCGCGTGTCTGTTAGCTTTGGCTTGCCATTTGCTGAATAACTAAAAATGGCATGTTTAATGCTAAGTAGTATTTATGACTAAACTGTCAAACCCCAGATGGATTTAAGGGAGGGATTCTTTTATACCAAAATATAAAATAAACATTTTTTTCCTTGTGTGTTATATTAGTATGAGATCCTTACACTTAAGCTCTTGGGGAACAGAAGGTAGTTATCTCATGCATAGGGTTGCTTTCTTCAGTGAGTCCATCCCCTCAGTCCCTCCCTCATGCCAATAACTCTTCATGGATATTCCCTTTCCACCTCCATCCCTAACCCCACCCTATCAGCATCCCATGTTTTAAAGGAGTTACAGGTAATAGAGAGTAGACTAATCTGAACAGTCTTTATTCTAAAAGATATTACTTGGTGAGGAATTCTAAAGATGAGAGTGGTAATTCTCCACTGCAACTGTTCAGCCACAGACATGCGATCAGAAGCTTTAAAGCCAAGTGAGACCAGCTGACTAAACAGGAACTGCACTTGTGGCGCGCTCTCCGCTCCGCTCCCGCAGTGGGACTGGTGCTCTCGCTGCCAGTCAGCAGGACCCTTTTGTGTTAGTGGTTCTCTGACTTTAGTGCGCTCCAGGAAGTACCTGGAGGGCTTGTTAAGCCGGGACACGCTGGGCCACACCCTACACTTTCTAAAGCGGTAGGTCTGGAATAAGGCCCAGTAATTTGCATTTCTAACATGTTTCCAAGGTGCTGCCGCTGCTGCTACAGTTGGTGTGAGACTAATTTTGATTGCCACTGTTTTTTTTTAGACTAGGAAATTTTTTGAATTTTTTTTCCTTCTGTCCATTTCCTCCCCCATACTACTGCTGTCCTCATCAAAGCCTGGCATCTTCTGTTACAGACTGTCTCAGAAGCCCTCTTTTCTTTTTTAAAAATTTTATTTATTTGACAGACAGAGATACAAGTAGGCAGAGAGGCAGGCAGAGAGAGAGAGAGAGAGAAGGAGGAGGAGGAAGCAGGCTACCTGCTGAGCAGACAGCCCCATGCGGGGCTCTCCCAGGACCCTGGGATCATGACCTGAGCTGAAGGCAGAGGCTTTAACCCACCGAGCCACCTAGGCGCCCCAGAAGCCCTCTTTTCTTACTAGTTTTTCCTACATGATGTAAAACTTTTGCCAAGACCAAGAGGTAATTAATGGGCGAGCTTACCTGAAACATGACTGAACAAATTGCACTGGCAGGATTACACAGCACATACACAATTTAACCAATTAATATGTATACCATTTAATATATGTATACTTGCATAGGAATTTTTAAGTGGTTATCCATAATTAGCAGTTAACCACAAATTTAAGTACTCATTATTCTATTGTAGTATAAAGCAGATAGTAGTTTTATAGCAGAGATTATATCATGGAGACATTTGCATACCATGTTAAAGAATTTGGACTTTATTCTTCAATAATGGGGTGCCACTGAAGGATTTATAGGACATGGAATGATGTGGTCAGATTTGTTTTTAAAAAATCTGATTTGGGCAGCAGTATTGAAAGTAGATGAAGAGATAGAGTTGAAGACAAAAAGGACTGTTATATAGTATTCCCTGAGAGAGAGAATAAGTGCCTAAAATAAACCAGTAGTCCTAGGGATGGGGAGGAAGAGACTTCTACTTTTAGATGGAGAGGAAAAATAACAAAATCAGAAGGAGTGGTTACTATCTAGATATGAGGGGTAAAAGTCTGGTTAAAAAAACTAGGTTTTTGGCATAGAGACAAAAACTGGGATGGAAGATCTTTCCCTTCTCCCTTCCCCTCCCCCTTGAAGAATGTGCTGGTAATGTGAGTTTGATTTTTTAACATGTAAAGGTTGAGAAACCTGCATAGCAGTGGGAGATGTAAAGTGAGCAGTTGGACATATATATCCAGAGCTACAAGCAAGAAGTTTGACGGTACTGGAAATACAGATTTGTGAATTAGGAGAAATGAGAGTTGAAGTTGTGGGAGGCAAATGAGGTTGTCCAAGGTGAATGTAGAGTGAGAGAAGTATTCCAAGGATGGAACTTTATTGAATACCAAGGTATAAAAAAATTTTTTATAGCCACTCTTTAGAAAATACCAGTGTAGGCATTCATTCTAATCCCAGCACTGTTTGAGATTACATTCACTGAAGTTCCAGGACTCCTCTATGACTGAACAAGGCATTTAAACTCTGAGCCAACATTTGTTCATCTATAATATGAGGGGGGTGGTTCAAATCAGAGATTCTCAGGCTTTTTTTGCTGGATTATATATAACATAGGGAATTCACATGCATAGCACACTTCCATGGCTGTGCTCTGAATTATGGGCTCTTTCTGTCTCTATCATACAAGAAATGCAAGTAGGTGAAAGTTATATTAATATAAAGGTAACTTTGGGACTGTTCCATTATATATTTCAAAACAAATATTTCACAAACTTGGCTACTTAATCTTAAAATTAGTTACTTGTGATAGATACCTCACAGCTGATAGGCATGTACAAATGAAACCAGACTTAAAACCCACAATCTAGTTAGATCACTTTCAAAACTTTTGGAGTCACAGGCCGCTTTGAGAATCTGATCAAAGCTATGGACTCATCCAGAATGCACACATAATTTTTGTTTTTAATTTGAGAGATCTCAGATTAATTTTTCTGAAGTTTATCCATGGAATCTCTTAGATTCCTGGCCCTTGTGTTAAATTTCTTATCTAAAAAAATCTCCTCCCCAAGGATTTTGACATTGTGTTGCAAAAGGATGCCTTATTCTTTGGAAATGTACTTTAGTGTTGTCTTTTTTTTTTTTTTAAGATTTTATTTATTTGTTTATTTGACAGAGATCACAAGCAGGCTGAGAGGCAGGCAGAGAGAGAGGAGGAAGCAGGTTCCCTGCCGAGCAGAGAGCCCAATGTGGGGCTTGATTCCAGGACCCTGAGATCAAGACCTGAGCTGAAGGCAGAGGCTTCAACCCACTGAGCCACTCATGTCCCCCTAGTGTTGTCTTTTTAGAGGCATTATTGTTTATATCAGAGCTTGCCATAATTAGAAAACAGCTTCCTATTCTCTGGACAAGCACATTAACATTAAGAAAAATACGATGATTTTAAACAACTATATTAAATAACAGTTATTTTAAACTAACATTCTGTATTATTGGGAGGGAGGCAGTGAGGGCAGTGTCGGTCGGTGACAAAGAGCACAGGCAGTCAGGAGGTTTGATTAGTGCAAAAGTGTTTTTGTTTATAGCAGTGTGTTTGTGAAAGTTGTCTTGCCCAAGTGACTTGGAATGTTAATTGAAGTATATGTTAGGTGAGTTGAGAATAATCCTAAAATCTTTTTACAAAAACCCTCATGCTTTAAAAAGGGAAAATACAATTCATTTCAATTAAAATACTATTTCTTAAATCAGGAAATATTCTGGAATAACATGGAAGCGTGGATTTTAGTTTAGAATTAGCACACTAACATGATATTAATAATAACAATCTTTTTTTAAGATTTTATTATTTGACAGATAACAAGTAGGCAGAGGTGGCAGGGGAAGCAGGCTCCCTGAGCCAAAGGCAGAGGCTTTAACCCACTGAGCCATCCAGGCACCCCAATAATAATCTTACAATGGAGTTTGCTTTGGTACTTTTTTCCATCCTTTTTTATTCACTTCTTAGACTCTGGAGCTAAATCTGATTTCTTGAGAATTACAAATAAGTACTACTTCAGTTTCCATCATCTAGTTATTTTTATAAGAAAGCTTCCACTAATGATGAAATAATTTGATTTTTTTCTTTGTCCAAAATTATACCAGAGATTTTAAATTAAAGTTAATCTAGTTTTTACAATTTTGAGAAAAAGACTACACATTTTACTTCGGAGTTTTAGTAGGTCACCTTTTGTTTTTCATGAACTGTCATGTATTTTAGCTTTTTGGCAAACTGCATCCATTGGGCCAGTAATGATTAATATTGGTTCAGTGGTCAAGAATGTTGATTTAGGGGCACCTTGGTGGCTCATTCCTTAAGTGTCTGCCTTCGGCTCAGGTCATGATCCCAGGACAATGGGATCCAGCACCACATTGGTCTCCTTGCTCGGCAGGAAGCCTGCTTCTTCCTCTCCTGCTCCCCCTGCTTATATTCCCTCTCTCACTGTGTCTCTCTCTGTCAAATAAATAAAAAAAAATATTTTTAAAAAATTACTAAAAAAAAAAAAAGAATGTTGATTTAAAAAACTTATTTCCAGGCTGTGGAATAGCATAGGGGAAGACATAGTAATTTTGTTTGTATTTGGATTGTGTCCTGGAGACCTTACTCTGTGTAGTTGTTGAGTCAGTCCAATTTTCCATTGAACTGCTTCCTCTTTACAGGTGAATTTCTCTTCCTGCTCTTCTTCCTCTTTTCTCTTGTAGTATTTGTAACTTTACTTTAGGTAGTCTTAGCCTTTAAATCCAGATGAGGTTTTGTTTTTTTTTTTAATAATTTTAAGCATTGAAAACAAGATGTATCATCAAACGTTTTTGATATTTTAAAATCATGTAATAGGAACTTTAAAAATTTTCACATTTAGGGATGCCTGGGTGGCTCAGTTCGTTGGTTAAGCAGCTGCCTTGGGCTCAGGTCATGATCCCAGTGTCCTGGGATTGAGTCCCACATCAGGCTCCTTGCTCGGCAGGGAGCCTGCTTCTCCCTCTGCCTCTGCCTCTGCCTGCCTCTCTGTCTGCCTGTGCTCCCTTTCTCTCTCTCTCTTAACAAATAAATAAAATCTTTAAAAAAAATTTTTTTTCACATTTATATTTTTGAGAAAATGCATATTTTTTTTAGCTATATATGAATTAGTTTTTAGAGAAAGTTGTAATATAAAGAAATTGAGTCCCCCCCCCTTGTTTTTTTTCTAATAACCCTACTTATTAAGTATAGCTAGTCTTTTTTTTAGGACTTCACTGGGTAAGTTGCATTTGAAAAGTTTCTAGATACTTCACTCGCCCATTTGCTGTTACTCCACTTTTATGGTTAAAATTACCCAGTCTACTTTTTTATTTTTATGTTGTTGCAACCGAGGATGAATAGCTCAGGAAAAGTGACATGGTAAGAAGAAATCTTTGTTTGAGGGGGAAGAAGATAACACCTTTGGAACCATAGGTTTCCACTAAATAAGTTTTCCCAAGAGTAGATTGGGAAATTTTTTTTTTTTTACGATTTTATTTATTTGACAGAGATCACAAGTAGGCAGAGAGGCAGGCAGAGAGAGAGGAAGGGAAGCAGGCTCCCTGCCAAGCAGAGATCCCCATTCGGGGCCTCCATCCCAGGACCCTGGGATCATGACCTGAGCTGAAGGCAGAGGCTTTAACCCACTGAGCCACCCAGGTGCCCCCAGATTGGGAAATTTTAAGAGCCACATTAATCCCTTGAAACTAAGATGCTATTTTCAGGTTATTATATAGGAGTTCTAATTCTTCATTTAGTAAATATTTTAATTCTTCCTGGTACGAAACAGGAGAGGATACAGAGATAAATCAGAAACAGATCATCTCTAGAAATGTTGCGTCACTTGGGGAAGATAGGCTGTGTACTTAAATAACTGCAGTATAAAGTACGAAGTGGTAAGAAGGTACAGATCCAGGTCTGTGGTAGCTCAGAGGAAGGACTGATTATTATTGGTTTGGGAAGAATGAGAGAATTAGGGAGGATATTCTCATGACTCTGGTATGATGAAATTTGCTAAACAGTAGGAAAAGGAAACTTCTGGTTCTATAAATTAATTCTATACTTTGTGTATATCCTTTGGGAAACCTTATGTGAGAATTTGTGATTTCGTATTACTGTATCTTCTGGCCTATTAGACCATTGGCTCCTTCACAGTAAGAGTCATATATTTTGTATTTGTTTTTACAGAATGTCATACTTGATTGATGTATTTTGCATATATTTTATTTTTTATATTTATATGTTTTGCATGTATTATTGCATGATATTTGAGAGAATGAACTGGTAAGGAACCCAGAAATATTTCCACACTGAATCAGACAAGTATTTCATGTAGTTTTGTGTTACAGTCTAACAAAGGTGCTGCCATCTGTAACATGAGCTTCAAAACATTAAAAATATCCACAGAACATCCCTAACTGATAAATAATACTAATGAAATTTTTATTTCAGGGGTAGTTACTAATGTCTGGAGAGGGGAACAAGTATACTCCTTCACAATAAAATTGTAAACTGCAGAAGTAATAATACATCAGAACAGTAAGCAGTGAAGTCTTTAGATTTTTTTCCATGAAATTAAAAAAATAATGACCTCTTAATTAAAAATGGAAAGTAATTGTGATTTATACTTTGGAACTAGATAACTTTACTTATCAAATGCTATTTTCTAAAAATGCTGTACTTAACAATACTCATTGTGTGTGTGTGTGGCAGGATGTGACATAGTCATGCCTCAAAGTAGTTTGCTGAGTGCATTCAGTGAGGATTGGATTTTGCCTGCAGTCTCACGGATGGAAGCCTACAGTAAAACACTCTCTGGCCTGAGGAAGAGCAGAGGGACATAACAGATTGCTTTCCTTGAGGACTTTTTCCAGCGGAGTTTGAAATAGAGTGCTGATGCTGATGTTTCCACCAGGACTTTGTTCCTGATGGTGGAAGTATAGATTGTTTTAGAGTCCTTTGTTGCTGCTTAGCCTTTTTGAGCTATTAGTTTTATAAGAACCTGTATAAATTGTATCTCTTTGTAAAATTCTAGAGACAAGGGATCAAAAGCTTTGAAGAACATGAACTCCCATCTATAGTGAAGTTTTTATGTGTTGGTTAATTGGAAAGCAGTAGTTGTAAGAGCATGGGATTCAAATCCAGTGATTACTTGGTGATATATGCTTTCCTAATGTTCCAGAATAATAAGGATAGCTAGTTCACAGTAGCTAACTGTGTTGTTCATTATGTAATAGTTACTTTTAGGGCAGTATTAAGAGTCTTCTATTGTTAGACCATTTATCTGTTTAAAACTGACATAGATAACTTACAGTCTATAAAGGACATTTACCAAATTAACATACTTTTGCAACCTGGTAAGAAATATTGGGCTTAGACAGTTTTGTGTAAGTTTATAAGTTTATATAGTTGTGGGACTTGGAGTCTTTTACCTGACCTTGGGCTAATTTAGCCTCAAGTTGGTCATCTCTAAATGTACAGTGTAACAGAATTACTGCATACAGTTGCATGTCAGATGAGTTCTGGTGGTTCTTAAGCAGGGACATACATTAGGATCAGATTCTAGTGTTTTACAAGTCTATGTATCTGGGTCCCATTCCATTCTAAATCAGAATATCTGTGGGTAGAGGCCTAGTTTTTATTTTTATTTTTTTTAAGATTTTATTTATTTATTTGACAGACAGAGATCACAGGTAGGCGCAGGGGCAGGCAGAGAGAGAGGAGGAAGCAGGCTCCCTGCTGAGCAGAGAGCCATGCCAGGCTCCATCCCAGGACCCTGGGATCATGACCTGAGCTGAAGGCAGAGGCTTTAAACCACTGAGCCACTCAGGAGCCCCAGAGGCCTAGTTTTTGTATGGATCCATGGTTAACCATTTTACAAATGAAAATTTGTACAAACCCTATCTTGTAATATTTATTTATTCTTTGAATCTTTAATTTGTATTTTGGGGACAATGGAGAGAAACTCTTGTTATGCTATTTATTGTTGATCTTTGGGAAAATCAGAAAAGAAAACCACAGGAAAAAGACTCAGTTGCAGAGCAAAAAGTTAGTGAGTCAGCCTCTTAGAAGAAGAAATGAAAAAACATTTTAAATTTCAGTGATTTCTCACTAAAGTAGTTTTGTTTGATTCCCCCAAAGAACGTCTTGGAGGTATCTTGGAGTGGTAAGATAAAAATGAGTATGTTTTAAAATTATATTCAGCTAATGAGAAACATACCCCATCTGGAAACATTTTACAAAAATATTTACCAAGTATGATATTTATAAACTTATTAAAATACTTAAGAATGATATGAAATAGATTGTCTCAAGTCATATTTTATTGCTTTCAAAAAATATCTTTGGATAATATGGAATATAAGTCCTCATGTATTTTTTTTTTTAAGATTTTATTTATTTATTTGACATACAGAGATCACAAGTAGGCAGAGAGGCAGGCAGAGAGAGAGGAGGAAGCAGGCTCCTTGCTGAGCCAAGAGCCTGATGTGGGGCTCAATCCCAGGACCCTGAGATCATGACCTGAGCAGAAGGCAGAGGCTTAATCCACTGAGCCACCCAGGCGCCCTGAGTCCTCATGTACTAACAGGAGTGTAAATTGGTATATACACTTTGGAGAGCAATTTGGCACTATCAGAATTAATAGTGTCCCAGAAATTAACCCTTGCATGTATATGGTCGACTTTTGACAAGGGTGCCAATAACATTTTATAAGGAAAGGACAATCTTTTTCAACAAATGATACTGAGAAAACTGGATCTCCTCAAGCAGAAGAATGAAGTAAACCCTTACACCATATGGTATTCCTGACCCCCACCCCTTACTCACTTTTGCTTTCTGGGGTTTTAGTTACAGTCAACCATAGTCCAGAAGCAAATGATCTCCTGGCATATGGTCAGAAAGCCAGTAGTAGCCTAACACTGTGGTTCATTGCCTGTGTCATTTACCTCATTCCTTCATGTCATGTAGGCATTTTATCATCTCACATTATCACAATAAGAGGAGTAAATACAATAGAAGACTAGTACAATAAGATATTTTTGAAAGAGAGTGAGAGACCACATTCATGCAATGTTTATTACAGTATATTATAATTGTGTTTTATTAGTAAATTGTTAATCTTACTGTACCTAATTTATAGATTCAATTTTATCAGTATAGGAAATAACATAGTTGATATAAGGTTCAGTACTGTTTGCAGTTTCAGGCATCCACTGGAATGTATCCCCCCACAGATAAATGGAAACTATTATATATAGAAAATAACTGAAAATGAACCAAAGACCTAAACTAAGAGCTAAAACCATAACTTCAAAGAAGACATAGGCGGAGATCTTCATGACATTGAATTTGATGGTGATTTCTTAGATATGACACCAAAAGCACAGACAACAGAAGAAAAAAATAGATATATTTGCTTTTATAAAAATAAACTTTTTCGTACATTACAAAATACTATCAAGAGTGAAATATTTGCAGGATGGGAGAAAATATTTGCAAATTATGTATCTGATAAGCAATCAATATCCAGAATATATGAAGAACTACAACTCAAGACAACCCAATTAAAAAATGGATAAAAATAGGACTCGAATAGACATTTCTCCAAAGAATAATATACACATATGGCCAGTAAACACATGAAAAGATGCTTGCTGCTAATCATCATGCAAATGAAAACCATGAGATACCACTTCATGCCCATTAAGATGGCTGTTATTAAAAACAGTAAATAATACTTGTTATTTATATAATATTTATATTGGAAATTGCTGGTAATAATGTAAAATGATACAGCTGCTGTCAAAAGCAGTTTCCGTTCCTCAGAAACTTAAATATAAAAGTACCATATGATCCAGCAATTCCACTTCTAGGTATATACGTTAAAGAAATGAAAGCAGGGGTTCAGTTTTACAAACTTGTACACCAGTATTCATAGCAGCATTACTCACAATGGCCAAAGGATGGAAGCCACTCAGTGTGCAGTGACAGATAAATGGGTAAACAAATCTGATACATACATACAATGGAATATAAACCAGGCTTTAAAAGAAAGGAAATTCTGATACATGCTACAACCTGGATAAACCTTGAGAACAGTATGCTAAGAGAAGTAAGCCAGGTACAGAAGGACAGATATTGTACATATACCTAGAATAGGCTGAAGAAATTACCAGGGACTGCGAGGAGCAGGGAGCAGGAATTATGAATGTGTATAGTTTCTGTTTAGAATGATGGTAGGTAGTAGTGATGGTTGCATGTGGATTGTTGAATTCAATATTGTGAATGTATGTAATGGCATTGAATCATACAGTTAAATGGTTAAAATGATAAATCTTATGTATATTTTATCACAATAAAAACTATTTCATATACTCTTTGTCCTAACAACCCCACTTCTGGGGATTTCTCAGAGGTAGACTAACAAACACCTGCAGAGAAGTATGTTCAAAGATCATTGGTGCTGCATTATGAAAGAAAAAAGTATGTAAAATATGAATGCCTCCTATGAGGGAATGTAAAAAATGATATCCATAGAATGGATTACTGTGCAACCATTTAAAAATGGGCAGATCTCTGCATTCTGAAATAGAACAGACTCGAAGATATGCTGTAAAGTGGAACAAAGCAAGATGTAAATAAAGAGCATGGATTCTACAATTTTTATAAAAATGGGTAAGAGGAGATACATGGAAAGAATCACAAGAAAGTGGCAAAAGCTGTTCTAGAAAGGGGTTCAAGGTTGGAAGGAAGACTAACTTCATTGTGTAGACTCCTTTGTACAGTTTCACTTTTTTTGTACTTTAAGATGTTTCACCGTATGTAGTATTACTTACAAGTATACCAAAAAATTTAAAATATACCATCAATGTGTTTTTATAGAGAGATCTTTTACAGAACCTCTTTATCAGCCTGGAAAATGGGTAAGAGCTAAGGGAACCTCCCTCTTAAGGAAAGCAGGGAAGAGTCACTGCTCATAGGATATCTGCTTCATTCTAATGGTCTCTGATATCAAATGTGTAGGGTAAAACATTAGCTTCCTGAGGCAGGATAAAGTGCAGGCTGCTCCTTTGCGTAAGTATACCATGGCTATTTTGACAAATAGCTTATATTAAAAACAATTGAATGGTTATCTTTTTTAGCTTAAAAAGCATTTCAGACATTATATGTATATTTGATAATAAAGTGTCAGTGATTCAAATGAAAGGGACTGTGTTGGTTAGGATCCTCCAGAGGAACAACCAATAGGATTACTTCTCTGTCTATCAAAGGAGATTTATTGTGGGGGGAAAAAAAAAAGATTTATTGTGAGGAATTGGCTCATGTGATTATGGAGGCTGAGAAGTCCCATGATCTGCCATCTGCAAACCAGAGCCCAGGAAATCTGGTGGTATAATTCAGTCCAAATCTGAAGTCTTGAGATTCAGGAGAGCCAATGGGCAAGAGATAAGATGAAATGTTCCAGCTCAAAGAGGCAGAAAAAAGTGAATTTCTCCTTTCTCTGTGTTTTGTTCTGTGCAGGCCTTCAAAAGATTACATGATGCTCATCCACATTGGAGAGGGAAATCTACTTAATCCACCAACTCAAGTGCTAATCTAATCCAGAGATGTCTTCACAGACACACCCAGAAGTAATTTTTTAATCTGGGCAATCTGTGGCCAGTCAAGTTGACACATAAAATTAACAGAGGCACTGGGGCCCTTTTGGAGGCAGCATTGCTGGAGAAGTTGGAGTAGAGGAATTTCCTTAGAGCTTAAAGAACCACATCCATAAGGATGTATAGCATATTGTAAGGATGTATAACATATTCTGTTAACAAATAATGAGAGTAATTTTCTGAGGTAGGCAAAATACTTAATTTGGAAAATGAAAAAAGCACCTGGGAATAACTGCAAGCACAATAGGAAAGGTACTACTGTGAAAGTAGTACAGTAGGAAGTACAGTAAATACAGTCCAGATGGCTGAGAGCATCAGATCATAGCAGAAGGGGGAAAAATAAACTCAACAATTTACCATGTCGTGGTGATCATTCTACATTTTTGCATTTAGTTCAGTGGTAATAATAAGGATGCTCTTAGATTTACTTAAAGCGGGTGAATTTAAATAATGCCAATTTCTGCTTGAGTTTAATGTGATTATTTCTTTTGTAGTGAATTATAATGGCACATAATGTAGCTTTTCACTTTTTAATGAGCATTTCTCAATATATCAACTGTCCATGTGGATTCTTTAAGGCCAGTGTTGGGTGTTTAGAGATATTTTATGTCTGTATTTCTAGTAATTCTCTATTAAAATCTAGTACATATACTTTAATGCCCTGGACTGTTTTTTTTTCTGTATATAAATGTAAATTAGTATAGTTTATATCACAGAATGTGCTTCAGTTATTTATCTGTTTTTATAGCTTGATTTCTTATTATTTATAACTAACCTAAAAAAATAACTCACTAATTGGAACTAAAAAACCAAACCAAAACAAAACAAAAACCACTTGGTAATTAGATTAACAGTCTAATCTTGCTGTGAAGTTAATAGAACCACTGATTCCTTTTCCTTAAGCATTAATGTTTTCACTGAGTACAGAAATAAGAGTGGGTGAGATTCCCCTGGAACAGAAGTTGTAAATGAAACATTAACTCTAATTTACACACTGGTAAGGAGACTGTTAATACGTTCAAATTTCATTGAAGGCAATTTGTCAATATCTGTCAGAGACTAAATGTACTTATCCTTTTGACCCATCAGTTACATTTCCAGGAATTTATCTTACATTCTACTTCCAAAAAATGTGCATATGGATACAGCTATGTCATGTGTATGGGGATGTCATCATTGAAGAGTTGGTTTAAAAAAAGAAAAAACTGAAAAAAAAAAAAACTGAAAATGGGGGATGTCTGTGCACTGTAGCCATTGAAGAATGACTTCATTCTGTGTATATGGACTTAGAATAAAATGTCCACTATATAATTGTTAATTTAAAAACTGAGGTGTAGGACAGAATATGTAATACAAGGAGGTTTTTTTCTTTTTTAACATTTTGTTTATTTGACAGAGAGCACACATCAGTGCACAGCAGGGGGAGTAGCAGGCTGGGGGAGAGGGAGAAGGGGAGGGAGAAGTGGGCTTCCCACTGAGCAGGGGGAGCCTGAGTTCATGACCTGAGCTGCAGGCAGATGCTTAACTAACTGAGCCACCCAGGCAGCCCAACAAGGAGTTATTTTTTAAGTGTGAACGAGAATGTTTCTGTTTATGTGTGTGGAGAAAATGTATGAAAGAATACCTGGTTAAACTGATTAAAACTTACGTCTGGAGAGTGGTATGTAAATATGAGTGTGTATTATTTTTATAATGATCAGAAATCAAGAGTGTAGCATCAAGATTAAGAGCTGTAACTCAGCCACAAAATATTTTCGTACTGTCAGATAATGCTAGTATTATTATATGTATGTAGTGGATGGAGCACCGGGTTGAGTTAGAATTAATAGAAATAATAGGGTAGGACTAGCTCAAGACCTTGGAAGGAAGCTAACCTTTTAGGGGCTAATATATCCCCCTCCCCTGATTTTATTTATTTATTTGAGAGCGATTACAGAGGAAGAAGGAGAAACAGGACCCCCACCCCCAGCTGAGTAGGAAGCCCAATGCAGCACTCTGTCCCAGAACCCTGAGATCATGACCCCAGCTAAAGGCAGAAGCTTAACCGACTGAGTCACGCAGGTGCTCCACAATATTCTTGTTTTTAAATGCACATAAAGTATTTAGCATCTAGCGAGTGCCCAGTGATATTAACTGTTGTTTTAGTGCTGCTGAAATCTTCCTTGACTGACATGTACTGGAAAAAATACCAGAAGGACAAGAAATAGGAATAAGCTATGGTGATAAAACATCCAAGGAGATGCAGTCACAATATTTGACTGAACTGCTGAACTTCTTGCCCAAGTGTTCTGAATTATTTAGGTGTGGTGTGGATATAGAAAATAGTGGTAAATCATTCTTTTCATAGACCACTTAAATTAGGTTAAATTAGGTTAGACCACAACACTAAATTAGGTTGCTTATCACAACCTTAATTTCAGAAATACTACATGTGTTACTTGAACATTAAATATGTGTATTTTGGACTAAGTGCTGAATACAGTGTTGTGTATTTGGCAGAAGTCATCAGAAATCTGGGTTGCCCCCAAGTGTCCATTGACAGATGAATGGATATGCAAAATGTGGTATATACAATACAATGGAATATTCATTAGCCTTAAAAAGGAAAGGAATTCTTTTCTTTTTTTTTTTTTAGATTTTATTTATTTATTTGACAGAGATCACAAGTAGGCTGAGAGGCTGGCTGAGAGAGGAGGGGAAGCAGGCTCCCCACTGAGCAGTGAGCCTGATGTGGGGCTCAGTCCCAGGACCCTGAGATCATGACTTGAGCTGAAGGCAGAGGCTTTAACCCACTGAGTCACCCAGGCACCCAGGAAAGGAATTCTAATGTACACTACAACATAAATTTGGGAACATGCTCAATGAAATAAGCCAGTCACAAAAAGACAAATACTATAATGATTCCACTTATATGATATACTTCAAGTAATCAAAAATTGTAGAGACAGGAAGTAGAATGGTGGTGCCAGAGACTGGAGCATGGAAAATTGAGTAGTTGCTGTTTAATAGGTATAGAGTTTCAGTTTTAAAAGATGAAAAGACCTGTGGAGATGGATAGTAGTGATGGATACACAGCATTATAAATGTTTAGTACAGTGAACATAAATTTGGTCAAGGGGGTAAATTTTATGTTTACATGTATTTTATCACAATAGAACAAAACTGAAAAAAGGCCAAATTTCACAATATGTTACTGAAGGGATAGTACTAAAGTTCAGAGTCTTTATAAATATTTACAATATTAAGAACTTACTGTCTTTCATGATTTTTCATTTTATAAGTCTAAGAAAAGCCCAAATTAAGAAAACCAAGAAGCTAACAGTTTAAGTGACTAAAGTATGGCAGCTCACCTGCCTAAGAATAAAGTGGCAGATGTCAGAACACTCAGATTCCAGCACTCATCCAAAAAAATGAAATCTTGCCATTTGCAACAATGTGGATGGAACTAGAGGGTATTATGCTAAGTGAATAAGAGGGTATTATGCTAAGTGAATAAGTCAGTCAGAAAAAGACAATTATCATAAGATCTCACTGATATGTGGAATTCAAGGAGCAAGGCAGAGGATCATAGGGGAAGAGAGGAAAAAAATGAAACAAGATGAAACCTGAGAGGGAGATAGACCGGGAGAGACTCTGAATCTTAGAAAAAAAGAAATGAGGGTTGGTGAAGGGGAGGGCGTGGGAGGGATGAGGTGGCTGGGTGATGGACTTTGGGGAGATATGTGCTGTGGTGAGCGCTGGGTGCTGTGTAAGACTGATGAATCATAGACCTATACTCCTGAAACAAGTTAATACATAATATACTAATTTAAAAAAAAACTTAGATTCCAATCCTAATTCTGCCATTTACTAACTCTGTGTCCTTGATGCATTTTAGTCTATATAATGGAGGTATAATTTTACAGAGTTATTTTGAGCAGAAGATGAAATAATAGAAAAGTATTTTGTAACCTAGAAGGTGTTATACACCTAGGGGCTGTGTAATCATTTTCTAATCTAGACTTTCTTTGTACAGTATGTTTCATTAGATGACATAAAAGCCCATTGTGCCAATTTTCTTAATGGAATGAGACTGTAATGGTAAAATGAACACTTATTATAAATCCATGCTAACCACTATGAAAGCTTTGGGCCTAACTGAACATGCAGTCAGTTAACTGAACAGGCATATAATGCCTGTGGTAGTGTATATGAGTTTATGACCTGAAGACTGTTACATTGCAAACAGATTTTTATAAGTAAGTAAGGACATTAATCCAAAATCACATCACAATTCCAGGTGTTCTTAGTGAGATGACTAGCTGCGTAACTGTCACCTTCCCCCAGTTCCAACGTTTAGGGTTAGAAGGGAAGCCTTAATCCTTGAGTTGACATAATTCAAGAAGAGTTCTGATGAACCTCAAATGTATGTTAATACATAGTTCCATGAATAAGTTGCATATCAGAGTTACTTCCATTTAGCATATATAAGCTTTCTGTTCCTGACTGAATGTTGTGTTTTCTAAACAATTGGTTCTTTAATGGTCAATTTATATATATAAATCCAATAAATATAAATTATATATTATAAATCAAATATTTATGAAAATCTGGAAAATGTGAGAACCAGCAAGTATTTAAAAATTTAGTCTTTACCTCCTTTTATACTGGGAATTAAAGTTATTTTGAAGATGATAGCCCAGCTTAAGTTGAGGGTGCCCCCATTCCCCATCATAAGCAACAGTAGACACACTTTTTAGAAATAGAAGAATAGGGACGCCTGGGTGGCTCAGTTGGTTAAGAGGCTGCCTTCGGCTCAGGTCATGATCCCAGCGTCCTGGGATCGAGTCCCACATCTGGCTCCTTGCTCGGCAGGGAGCCTGCTTCTCCCTCTGCCTCTGCCTGCCTCTCTGCCTGCCTCTCTGTCTGCCTGTGCTCGCGCTCTCTCTCTAACTAATAAATAAATAGAATCTAAAAAAAAAAAAAAGAAATAGAAGAATACTTTAACTTATGTTTTGGGAAGAAATGAGCTTTTTTTGCAAAGTAATTCTGGGACTTGGAGTAGAGTGTGAGAAATGAACTTCATAGTTGAGAGTGTTAATTTGCTTTAACCAGGAGTTAACAGAAGGAAATGGAAAATGGACAAAAATGGATTTTTTTGTCTAGTCAACACTGAATAGATTCACAAAAGTATTGAATGTGAAACTACTGGCATGAATTTAAAACCCAAGATCTCTGTCTCCAACTCCTACCAAGTGAGACTTGAAGTTACTTGAAGTCTGCCTTCCTCAGATGTACCCTCACCATGCATCTAGAGCAAATGGAGAACCCTTTCTTTTGATTGGTGGTGTTACGCCTTCAAGGGGATTATTTGGACAGTGGCTATCCTAGTGGGAAGATGGAATTATAATCAGATTACTTCGATTCTTTTCAGACCCACATCTTTCCTAGAAGGTTGTTTGGATTTCTGTAGTCAGTGGTATAAGGAAACAGTGGGTTATTAGCAGTTTCCAATGATTTCCTCAGGAGTTCCTTCAGTTGTAAAATCTTTTGATGCCTTTGTTGATAAGAGGTGGGTGAGGTTAGTGTCAGTTGACACAGATTCTTATGAAATCTGTGATACTCTTATATTCTTCCCTCACACCCCCAATTCTCCTCTTCCCTACCCATTCCATTTACACTTTTTAAACTGGATATTCTGTGACAATAAACTTTTCTCTGTATTGAATATATTACATTGTTGCTCTGTATCAAATATAATTGCCAGTAATTTTCCCTAATACTTGCTCTGGAAAATTCTCTTTCCTTCAAAAAGATGCAGGAAAGCATTTTTACTTAACCAAGAGGTGTTTTTGTTTTTCACCACTAAATCTTTTATTGTTGTATTCATAGATTAGAGACGGATGTTTTAAACTTGGAAGGTAGTCTTTGTAACATGTGTTGAGCTGTATATGTAAACATTACATGTTAAAAGACATTAAATGTATTGTTAACAAGCAACACTATAATGAATGGTTCTACCTTCTTAGAGATGGGGATTTTGTATTTTCTCTTTGTGTATGATGTTACTTTTACATTGTTTTTTAATCATGGATTATACTTTTTAAGTATGTTCTTGGGACATAATGATGGGACATGCTCTAAGCACTTAAAATACTCATGTAGAAGAGAAAAGTGGTATACTAAAAACTCGGTATGGTAGATATTACAACACATGGTATAAATATTGAGAAATACCTGTAATTCATCTGTGAGATGAAAACAACCAGGAAGGGAGGGATCCGTGACATACCTGTGTTGGTCCAGAATGGGAATTCTTTTTTTTTTTTTAAGATTTTTACTTATTTATTTGACAGAGATCACAAGTAGGCAGAGAGGCAGGCAGAGAGAGGAGGAAGCAGGCTCTCCGCTGAGCAGAGAGCCCGATGCCGGGCTCGATCCCAGAACCCTGGGATCATGACCTGAGCCAAAGGCAGAGGCCCCAGCCCACTGAGCCACCCAGGCACCCCCAGAATGGGAATTCTTTAGAGTTTTGTACATAAGCTTTTAATTTTTTTTTTAAGATTTTATTTATTTATTTGACAGACAAAGCTTTTAATTTTTTTTTTTTAAAGATTTTTTTTATTTATTCATTTGACAGAGATCACAAATAGGCAGAGAGGCAGGCAGAGAGAGAGGAGGAGGAAGCAGGCTCCCTGCTGAGCAGAGAGCCCGATGTGGGGCTCAATCCCAGGACCCTGAGATCATGACCTGAGCCGAAGGCAGAGGCTTTAACCCACTGAGCCACCCAGGCGCCCCAAAGCTTTTAATTTTTAATGGCATATTTGAATTCAGGGAATGCCCTTTTGTGGGGGAAAATTGAGTTCCATTTTGCTTTTGCTAGTTGATTTAAATTGCTTTGTAAATAAACTTGTATAGAAATATGGAATTTAAGGGATTATATTTTGTTCTATAAAGGACTTTAATTTTTGTTAGTTTTTTGGTTTATGTTCCTTAATTCCACAGCATCATTAATACTACTTAACTTTGAGTTAGGGCATTTCCTAATGTCGGCCTGTTTTTTTCCCACTGAGAACCGAAACATCTTGATTTGGGATTATTTGATTCTTCAAACATAAACTTGAGTAATGGTGCCTACCCATTCTTGCTAATTTCAATCCTAGTGTGACTTTTTGACCCTAAGATTTAAAAAGTAATACAATAAGCAGAATATTTTAAACAATTAAAATCTTATGCTCTGATTATTATATTATGGAAGCACCCCTATATGCTTCATATGTGTCCACATATCTCAGGATGACTATTCTGTCCCCACTTTGTGTAGCCTAGATTACTCAAGCTAAAGGCAGAAATGACATGCTCGATAGCCCCCTCTGCGGAGATTATATTTTGGCTAATGTGAGGAATGGGGAAAGTACTGTTGTGAATAGCAGGTACCTCTCACCTCCCCACAGAGTAAACTGTCCTGTACCCCCAGTGAACCTTTTGACTTGATAGGGAGAAGATAGAGGAATCTATTTCTAGGGATTCTTTATTTTTATTCTTCATTCCTTCAAAGGCCCAAAGTTGAGAAACAGTGATCTAGTTCATTAGTACTCTGATACACTGTTCTTTGGCGTCATCTAGGAAGCTTGAAAAATACTGATAATCTGAGTCTTACCCCCAAGATCCTGATTTAAATGGTATGGGGTATAGTCTGGGTATTGGAATTTTTTTTAAAGCTCCTCATGTGATTCTGATTTGCTGTAGAAACTGTAAAGTTTGAAATCCACTGCCCTAGTCAGTAAACTGAAAGTAGGCAAAGGGACTTTTATTAAAAGCTGTCTTTCACAATTGTGAATAATGTAAGCTCCTTGAGGGCAGGAAACTTGTTCTCCGCTGTGTGCCTAACTTGAACTGGTGTCTGGCACTTAGCAGGCACTGCCAGAATCCTTTCTGTAGAATGAAAGGAGTATGCTTAAGAATCAGTATCTTTGGGATGCCTGGGTGGCTCAGTTGGTTAAGCAGCTACCTTCGGCTCAGGTCATGATCCCAGCGTCCTGGGATCGAGTCCCACATCGGGCTCCTTGCTCAGCAGGGAGCCTGCTTCTCCCTCTGCCTCTGTCTGCCAATCTGTCTGCCTGTGCTCATTCGCTCTGACAAATAAATAAAATCTTTAAAAAAAAAAAAAAAGAATCAGTATCTTTTAAAGAATGAACCATTCAAGCATTAGTACTTTGAAATAATCTGAATTATATGAAATAGTGATAAGCTAGTGATGAAACAGATTAGGCTCTTTCTGTGTGCATGTGGAAGAAAAGCTGAAACTAGGTATTTATTAAAATAGCAATAAGCAGCACTGCATGAATATGAAGTGCAAATATGTTTTTATTATTCCCCTTAAGTCTGTTTGCACTTGAGATCACCCACTGGGACAAAGTGATTGTCCCACTGAGGCTAACTTCTACCATAAAACATTTCCTTGATTTAGTTATTTTATCTTTTATCTCTTGAAAAGGATTTTTTTCTTCTTCTTGTCTGCATGTGTTTTGCTTTTCCTGTGTGTGTGTGTGTGTGTGTTCAAATGCAGTACTGTCTCCTCCCTTCAGGAAACATTTTTGTGTGTGTGTGTGATACAGTTTTTGTCATTTCCACATTAATGTGAACTAAGAAGTCCTCCTTTTTCTGTGAAAAGGGAATTTCACAGCTTTTCATAAATTGTGGAACCTGCCGTGGGAGAGGGGAAGATCTCAGAAAGAGTTCCTTCTCTCTATTCCATATGTCCTTTTTTTTTTTTCCTTAAAGGTTTTATTTATTTATTTGACAGGGATAGACACAGCCAGAGGGAGAACACAAGCATGGGGAGTGGGAGAGGGAGAAGCACACTTCCCGTTGAGCAGGGAGCCCGTTGCGGCACTCCATCCCAGGACCCTGGGATCATGACCTGAGCCCAAGGCAGATGCTTAAGGACTGAGCCACCCAGGTGCCACTCCATGTGGCCTTTTATTGCTTTTTCTGTACGGCTTCTCTTTTCATTTCTAATATATGCCATCTAATTGACAAGATGGTGACTTTCTGGTGACTTCCCAAGATGGTTTGAGTGTTAGCTCTGTTTTTGTATAGTTAGACCCATGGTGATAGTACTTTTTGAGAACTGTGGCAACACTGCTTTGCTCCCCTCCAATTGATTGAAAAAGTAAGATGGGTTAATGGAATGATTGAAAGGGGTATTATTTTGAAAGTGATTTTTACAGTGTTTTCTTGGTTAGAATGCTCACCACTTCCTCTCTTCTGTAAACACACCCATTTGAGCATATCACAGTTTCCTTTGTTTTGAGCCTCTCTCATATGTAGGTAGAACTACCACTTTGAATATGATCTCCTGTTGATTTAAAGGGAGCACCTCTAATAAACATATATTCACAGCTAACTGACTTAATGTGGAGTTGTAGGAACAATCTGTCATGCTATTATTGTTGGTCCCACATGTCCTGCTGCTTTTGCTCATGCAACTTCTAGTGCCTAGAACATAGTTTTGCTGCTTCTTTGCTTGACTTTTATCTTTTTAAATTACAATCTGTAAATCACATGTTAGCTCCATTGTGAGATTCTTCTTTTCCACCTCTGTTGCCTTGGGCCTGGGTAAGGTGCCAGATGTTTTTGAGTTTATATAGTATCCTGCAAAGGATAGAAAAGGAAATTCTGAATTTTTTAAGTTCTCTTTTGCTGCCATAGAAACAACTTTCAGGGGCGCCTGGGTGGCTCAGTGGGTTAAGGCCTCTGCCTTCGGCTCGGGTCATGATCCCGGGGTCCTGGGATGGAGCCCTGCATCGGCTCTCCGCTCAGTGGGAGGCCTGCTTCCTCTTCTCTCTCTGCCTGCCTCTCTGCCTACTTGTGATCTCTGTCTGTCAAATGAATAAATAATTAAAAAAAAAAAAAAGAAACAACTTTCAGAAATGGGAGACTAAGGATCATACATAGAAAAATGAACTTCTTAAGAGCCAAGGTAGGTTTTGTGATTTTTGTTACAACCTGTTTCTTCAGAAGAGTACAGGCAACACAGGTTTTTAATTTGGGAGCATCATGATTAAAGGTTATTCTGTGGACTCTCAAAATACTTGTCATCCATAGGTTTACTGACACTTCATCAGGGCTCTTTGGATTGGGTGTATTACACAGGCCTGGTCAGAGGGTGAGCATGTGCTGGAAATGAGAAGTGAAGGGAATAGAATTGGGGCTTGGGAACATTTATGTTTTTTTAGATTGCTACTTCCTGTTCAGCTTAGGAGAGTCCTGTAATTTTGTTGTAGTTAAGGAGATAGTCTGTAAGCTTGACAGATCACAGCTGTATCCTGTACTTTGTGTGAAAATACATTTGCTTTCTCTCCTGTTCATTTAATTTTTCTAATTTTCTAGTATATTAAAGTTTATTCTAGTGTTTCATGGAGGAAGAGGTTGGATATGTGCCCAGATAAGAATGTGAACAATGGTTAAATATTGGGTTATAGTTAGTGAATTAAACATGGGTGTGTGTGCTACAAAAACTGAATGACAAGGAGAAACCTCCTCTGAATAAATTTTTAAAAGAAGATCCCAAGAGCATTTGAATGTTTTAGACTATTGCTATAATTGAAGTGGCAGTTATATTTTTTGTTTTTTTATAAACCACATAATTCCTTTACAAAGAATTAAACTTGCTCTATATTCTAACCATCCCACAATTTTACTCTCAAAGTTTTAGAACGTTGGGATGTTGTTTCTTTCATCTAACCATCCTAAACATCTTTGATTGCCACTGGAACAATATTACCCAGAGCTCCTTTCTTCCTTGAAATTTTATACTCTAGTGTCTGTTTTAGTTTAGTACACTAGTAGGTTATGTACATTAGCACAACTTCATTTTTGACATTGGTTAGACAGGTTCAAAATGTTTTTGACATCTCAGTTGAAGTGTAATGTTTCATTGATGATACAGAGAAATGATAACATGTTCCATAGAAGAGAGAATTCCAATTTGAACATTCTCTCCTAAGCAGCAATTGTAACTTTGATGGAGTGGAAAAACTGCTGGCCTGAAGTCAGGAGGTAAGTGCTTTGTGTGACCTTAGGTAGTGACCTTAGAGACCTCTGAATTCTCACAAGTGCAAAGAGAGAATTGGACTAATGACCTTTAAGGTCTTTCCAGCATTTTTGCTGTTCATGGAGCCCAAGGTCTGTTAGCACAAAATGCAGTTGTCTCTCCTATTAGTGTCCATTTCTCTCAAAGATGTACTATATAATATGAAAGATAAAAAGAAGATGAAGCCAAGGGCACCTGGCTGGCTCAGTTGGTTGGGTGTCCGACTCTTGGTTTCAGCTTGGGTCATGATCTCAGCCTCCTGAGATCCAGCCCCAAGTTGGGTTCCTTGCTCAGCATAGTCTCTAGAGATTCTTTCCCCACCCTCCTCCCCGCTCCCTCTCAGTTCTTCTCCCCCCACCCCCACTTGCACAATCTCTCTCTAAAATAAATAAATAAATCATTAAAAAAAAAAGGATGAAGCCATAGTGTTCCAGATGGTGGGGCTCATCAAGCAAAGCCACATACTATAGCCAGGGTAGATGCAGGTAATGTTGATGGCTTCCTGACAGTGTAGATACTGAACAGGAGCTTATGAGCTGACTTATTCAGTGACACTTTTATTGGTGTAGTACCATCTAGAAAAGGATTGTATTTTTTTCCTCTTACTGCTGGTTGGCCTTGGAGAATTCTAAGTGAGGGAACCGACTAGAGTCAAGCCTTTGGGAACTTAAAAAGAGACCATCTTCAAAGAACTACTTTTGTAAGGAAGGAAGCAAATTGGTATTGTATTTCACAGAGTTTGTCTACAGGGCACATAAAAGCAAATACATAGATGGAATACTAGTGCTTGTAGAGGAAAAAAAAATACCCGTTTGCTTAAAGACCTTCCATAACAGATAGACTGGCTAATGAAGGATTAACTCTTTGCTTTTTCTTTTGAATGGACCGTGTTTATCTAGGTAGCATAATCACCCAGGTAAATGGATGTAAAAGTCTGCAATACTTTTCTTCAGCAGACTCACCATAAAATGTTAGCATTGTATGAAATCTTTGATATCCCATTCAGTCTTCTCATTTGTAGCTGAGGAAACTGAGGCCCAGAGAGACTGAGTACCTTGGCTAAAATCATGCTGTGAGTTGGAATCAGTTAGAACGAGAACTGGAACCCAGTTCTGCTTGCTCTTAGGTTTTTTATTATTGAGAATACATATCTATTCTTTATATATTTTATATATTTGAAAGTATGAAGTGTACCACAAAAATTTTCAAAATAGTAAACAATTTTAGTAAGTTAGTAAATGAGACTTAATTTTCCACTTTTTTTCCTAGGAATCCTTCCCCTGAACCTTTGCTCTTAAGTTGCATTCTGCCAACAGATAGATTTTCATGTCACATTCTCTATCAGATTCTTGGACCATGAGATGAAACAGTGTTAAGCAAAAGTAAGATAACATAAATGTAATGTTTCTATGCAGTAAGAATCCAGAAAATTCTTACGATAGGGCAAGAGTGTGTAACATTCAAATATGTTGGCTTTGTTTTATTTTAGAGAGAAAGCACGCACAAGCAGGGGAGTGGGAGAAGTAGGCCCCACTGAGCAGCAAGCTGAACACTGGGCTCAGTCCCAGGAGTCCGAAATCAAAGGCAGATTCTCAATCGACTGAGCCACCCAGGTGCCCCATGTGGTGGTTTCAAATGGGAATTTCAGAATCTTAACCCAGCAGAGAGCATGTGATGGGGGGCAGGGGGTAGAATTCCTGATTAATTGTGCATTAGTAATTACAGTTTTTGCTTTTATTTTACATAATGACTTAGTTTTGAACAATGTCTTAATTTTTTAATGACTTTGAGGCCTAATTTATATTTAAATGTATTTGGAAATGTTTCTACTCACTGAAAAATAGCGCATTCTGAAGATGGGCGAAACTCTTGAGTAGGTCACACAATGGAATGTGTTAATACTTAACATTGCTGTGGACCAGTATTTGAACATTGTGATCATCTCAGCTACACTGTATGTTTCAGTCTGTTCTCTCTATTGTTAATGTGAAGAAGTGGAGTATGTAGTGTACTTATTTGAGACCTAAATTATGTTTGAGAATCTCTCAATTTATTCCTCCCTGCTGAATAGTTAAAATTATATGGGTTACTTAATTTGTTCTTGCTTTTATAGGAATTATACAATTCAACATGTGTGAGAGAGCTTGGATTACTTCTTAAAGAGTTCAGGTTAGGAAAATGCTATGGATTTAAGTTTTTCCAGAAAGCTAACCTAGCCAACAGAAAAGGTAGCATCAAGTTATAAGCTCTTGTTACAGAAGAAAAGGAAAACTTTTCTCTCTCTTGTAGACTATTTTAATTTTTTTTTAGGTAAACCACTAAATATAAGTTTAATAGACCTATGGAAAAGTACACAAATTATAAGCTAGAGCTTGACAGGTGTGCTCAAATGAACACACTGTATAATATCACCTAGATCAAGACATGGAACACGCTGATCTGTCTGCCTTCTTGGGCATTATCTTCTCCTTGCATGGTAGCTATAATCTTGGCGCACCTCATAGGTTAGTGTTGTCTCCTTCTGAGTATTATATAAATTGAATCATTCAGTATCTGCTCTTTTGTATCTGGCTTCTTTTGCTCAACATTTTTTTCTGTGAAATTCATTCATGTTTTTGCAATCATAGCAATAGTTTATCTGATTATTGTGTATATTCCTTGTTATGAATGTACAATAATCTATCCTTTTTTGTGGATGGTCATTCAGATGTTTCTCGTTTGGGGTTGTTAAAAAATTAATTCTGGGAGTGCCTGGGTAGCTCAGTCGGGTAAACGTCTGCCTTCTGCTCAGGCTCAGGTGATGATCTCAGAGTCCTGGGATCTAGCCCCAAGCCCAGTGTCCCTATGCTCAGAGGGGAGGTTGCTTCTCCCTCTCCCTTTGCCCCTCCCCACCACTCACGCTTGCTCTCTCCCTTTCTCAAATAAATGAAATCTTTTTAAAAAAAAATTTTGCCATGAGTATTTTTCAGTATTCTTTATACACACACACGCACACACACACATATAAATTTAGTGTTCATATATTTATGTGTGTATGTATGTGTGTGTATGTATGTATATATGCATCTGTTGAATGTATTCCTGGGAGAGGTGTAGCTAGATTACAGGGCATGTGTGTGTCCAACTTTCATAGATAATGCCAAAAACCTTTCCAAGATACTCGTACTAATTGACATAAGGATTTGTACTGTTGAAGAGTTCCAGATGCTCTACATCCTTGCCAATACTTGGTATTGACAATTTTTTGTTTTTGTTTTCATATTAACCATATGATAGGTAGATAGCATATCTCCTCACGGTTTTAATTTTTATTTCCCTGATGACTAATGATGACAGGCATTTCATTCATTCATTGGTCATTTGGACATTCTCTTTTGGGAAGTACCTGTTTAGCTCTTTTACTAATAAACAGATCAGGTTGTCTTTTTTTTTTTAGTGATACTTAAAATATATTCTGGATAATGTTTTATCAGATTGAAGTTTTATACTCTAAAGCCAATAGTTCTTTTTCCCCTTCTGAACAATCCAAGGATCTTAAACACTTTAACTCTCATTCTCCATTTCCATCTTATGTGATATTATTGATCAGGATTTTATTCCACTTTATTAACCTTCTACATTTGTTATTGCTATTATTTCATATGGTATTTTTTAAATTATTCACTTGTATACCATTTTCTTTCCTCTTTCATTTCCATTCCTCTAATTTAAAATTTTCTGAAATTCATCCTTTAAAAGTTTCTTTAATGAATTTATAGAACTCTTTAGTGAGACTGGGTTTTTTTGTTTTTTGTTTTTACTTTTTTTTTTTTTTTATTTGACAGAGATCACAAGTAGGCAGAGAGGCAGGCAGAGAGAGGAAGGGAAGCAGGCTCCCTGCTGAGCAGAGAGCCCCATGTGGGGCTCGATCCCAGGACCCTGGGATCATGACCCTAGTCGAAGGCAGAGGTTTTAACCCACTGAGCCACCCAGGCGCCCTGTTTTTGATTTTACTTTTGATAGTTCTGTTTGATTTACAGTTCTCAGCTATTACCCTCTCTCAGCACTATTATTTTTATGTCTTAAGATTTTTTTTCTTTTGAAGTCTACTGCAAATGTAATTAATAGTCCTTTGTAGGTGATTTGTCTCTGAAGTTTCTAGCTGTGATTTCCTCAAATATGACCTCTTCCCTATTGTTTCCTCTTTAGAAACTCTGGTATGTATATTGGATCTCTTTGCTCTCTATTTCTTTCTTTCATTTTTTTTTTAAGATTTTATTTATTTATTTGCAGAGAGCGCACAAGTAGGCAGAGTGGCAGGCAGAGGCAGAGAGAGAAGCAGGCTCCCTACCAGACAAGGAGCCCAATGCGGGAAATGATCCCAGGACCCCGGGATCATGACCGGAGCCAAGGCAGAGGCTTAACCAACTGAGCCACCCAGAAGTCCCTGCTCTCTGTTTCTTAGCCTCTCTTTTACACATTCCATTTCTTTGTCTCTCTGCCATTCTGACCAGTTTTTTTCAAATTTAGATTCTAGTTTATTCTTTCTATGTGGGTCTAGTCTACTCTGTTTAATCCATTCACTAAGTTTTTTCCATTATTCTCTAGTTTTTCAGCTCTGTTGATCTTCCTTTATAACATCTTGTTTCTCATGCTTCCAGTTCTATCTTTAAGGATTTTGAACATTGTGAAAAAACTTATATTCTGTGTCTTAGTTTTCTGTTGTCTGCAGTTCTTAGGGGGAGGTATCAAATTCTGTTCTCTGTTGTTTCTGCTGATTTTTGCTTAATGTGGCTTGTGACTCATGTGCTTTGTAATTTTGAATTTTTAACTTGGCAGAATTTTATCTGTGGAAATCATTAGACGGTCTGTTTTGAGAGCACCTTTCTCCGGACATAATTAATGTTCCCTTTTTTGTGGGGGATCAGGAGTGCTACCAACCCAAGGCCACTTTATGTTATTCTCTTGGCTTAAAACTTTTTGGACCATGTTGGTGTGGGGGTGTGTGTGTGTGTGTGTGTGTGTGTGTGTGTGTGTGTGGTTTTTTGTTGTTTGTTTTGTTTTGGTTTGGTTTTGTCTCTGTGTGTGCGCTTTTTAATTCCTTCTGTTGGTGGTTAGATTTTTTGGTCTACCTTTTAACTGAGGGTATTACCCTTTAAGATTCTGGATGTATGTGTATGTGTATGGTAGGGATCTATAACAACTCCCTGCCTTGTAGAAAGAACTCTCCACCCCCGTAACTTATGACTTGAGGAAAATCTGCTTTCTCATTTAGCAGTTTTTCCTTCACAACATTGAGCTCATCATCTTCAGAAAACCAAGCAACTTGGGACGCCTGGGTGGCTCAGTTGGTTGAGCGGCTGCCTTCGGCTCAGGTCATGATCCCAGCGTCCTGGGAAGGAGTCCCACATCGGGCTCCTTGCTCAGCGGGGAGCCTGCTTCTCCCTCTGCCTCTCTGTCTGCCTGTGCTCGCTCTCTCTCTCTCTCTCTAACTAATAAATAAATAAAATCTTAAAAAAATAATAAAAAAAAAGAAAACCAAGCAACTTTTATATTTTACTTCTGATCTTACTCATCTTAATAAATTGACTATGACTATGATTAGGATTCCTTCGTAAATTTTAAGCACTTTAGTTATTTTGGAAATTACTGAAATAAAAGTATTTCCATGAGTATTTCCTAATAATGGTATGATCTCTATAATGGCTTTATATTGAGAAAGATTTGCATGTTTAGATTCCTCTTTTGAGTCCTAGCTACCAATCTTTGTTTTTAAACCAATGATCCAAAACGCTAAAGCTGCAGCTGGTTGCTGTGTTATGACAATACTGAAAACATTGGTCTAGGTGCACTGATTGCTTACTGATTTATCAGGTGCATCTTGACCTTTGTGTCATAGCAAAGGCAAACACTTGTTGAATGCACAATGTCCTTTTTTCCAATTCCTATAGGAAGGTATTAATGCTTATATGAATGAACAGATTGATTGATGTAGTAAATTATCTGCAAAAACTTTGAAATATATATATATGTATATACATGTGTGTGTATATATATATACAAGCTATATATATATATAATACATGATATATATATATATATATACAAGCTATATATATATATATATAAAGCTATATATATATATATAGCTTTCATTTCTGGGGGTGTAACAAAGGTAATAACTGTTAAACTTGAATTTGAAGAAGGTAATTTGCTTCTGGCAGAAGGTCTTTCCAGACTCCTTTCTGTAGTTTCCAGGCACGTGATTGAAAAATATAGTAGTAATTGTGTATTATCTTACGGCTTCCAGGTTTTTTTTAAGCTTAAAAGTAACTCCAGAGGTACTGGTTTGGGCCTTTTTTCTTCCCTCTCCCTCCCTTTTATTTAAAACACCATATCATTTATTATATTGGGCCAGCAGGAATCAGTTTAAAGGGGTTGAGAGCTGTTTCAGATTAATGACTTGGCAACTTGGAAATAGCCCACAGGAGTCACAGTCCTGCTTGTCTTGGAGTGAGTTTTAAAACTCAGCCATTAAGAATTGTTTCCATAAGCCGCCAAATTGAAAGTTCAAGTGAAGAAAAACCTTAGACTGATTCACACACCCCAACATTCTTGTCAGTGTGCGCTATGGGGATCTTGTTGTTTGAAGGATGGCATAGTCTACAGGATGAAAAGCTTTGTCGTGACAGTCAGTAAATAGTGCACCTCTGGGTTTACATGGACTTCATATTGCTTTCCTCACAGTTCTTGATTTTTCATTTTCATATAAGGTATTCTCTTTTGTTTAATATTTTTTCAAGCGATAGCCATTTATTACGTCCTAACTTTCTATATTGGAAAAACACTCCTTTTTCTTTTTCCCATTCGTAGGATTGCACAGCAGCCTTTCAGTTAAACAAAATCAAAATTGTTCACTTGTTCAGTGTTCCACCCCCTCGAAGTAAGCCACATAGCTCCCTGTGGGTGTGCCAGGCCTCCTGCTGCTGCCGTAGTTACTTGATCTTGGGCTCTTGTCACTCTTGGCCCCTTCAGGATGTCTCTTCATCTGCTTTCTTAGTTCCGCCTTTGCCCTCCACCTAGTTTTTGTACTACTTTAGTCCCCTCCCTTCTCAAAGGCTCAGGAGCAGTTCTCAGGAGGTTTTTTGTTGTTGTTGTTGTTTTCCTTTTCTCTGCATAGTCTGAGAAAGTTATTTATACACTGTCCAAAGGTATGTGTCTCACTGAGAAATTCCTACTGTAGGATCAAACCTCTCAGTCTGACCATTTTGCAATAAGTTTTTTTTTTCTTTGTCAGAGCTTAGTATTATAGGTGTGTATTCATGAATATAAAGTACAATGGCTCTTGCATCCCAGTATAGTGTGTTAAACACAGGGAAGATTACTATCTAAAAGAACCTGGCAATCTTTAAAGAATTCACATAATATAAATAATCCTACCTTAATTTCTCCGTTTTAGGTATTTTTCACTTAGGTTGTCACATAGTGTGTGCTGTAACTAATGATCTTCATATTATTCATAAAAATGGAAGATTTTTTCTTTATGTGTACTTTCATGTGGAAACCTGTCTTAAATGTTAACCTTAAGTCATTTTCATATCGATAGTAACCTGACCAAAATGGGTGATCTGTTGTTAGAAATTTGATGTGGCGTTCCTTTTATTTTTGTCAGATTAGCCCACAAAAGTAACCTTTCTCATATGTATCAACATCTTTCTGAGCCTTGAACTTGAAAATTGAGGCGACTTACAAACACAATACTTGTGATTAGTTGTGTTTTTCTTTTTTCTTCCCAGCCCCTCCGATTAAATCTACTGTCATTGTACTTGATACCTGTAAGGATTTGAGCTCATAGAGTAATGGTATACTTGTTCCAGGTTGACTATGTCTTTGTATACTTTGGTATTAACCTATAACATTCTTATTTCTCTTTCCATGAGGATGTGGTGGCAGATCACAGTTTGACTGGCTTCAAAATAATTGGTCTTAATTATTTCTAAGTCATTGGTTAGTGCAGCATAAGAACAAACATTATTCTTTTCTTTTTTTGTGAGAACAAACATTATTCTAAGAAAGGATATAAATGGCTTTTGATATTCTTTTCTTAGTGTACAAGTCAGAAGATTAGGATGAAAGCAAAAGCTCATGACACAAAACTCTATGGCTTGCTAGTAGATTGTAGGGTTCCTGTAGTTTAAATTATACAAACCACTGTAAGTTGTTAACTAGTGACAATTTTTATTTCCCTTCTATATTAGTTGCCATTTGTGATACTTTTATTTAAAGTAGAGCCACGTGTTGGAGTCCCTGGATGGTTCAGTTGGTTAAGCATCTGAACCTCAATTTCAGCTCAGGTCATGATCTCAGGGTCATGAGGTAGAGCCGAGTGCATGGAGCCCACTTTTAAGATTCTCTCTCTCTCTCCTCCCTCTGACCTTCCTACTCACTCTCTTACTCTCTCTTTAAAAATAAATTTAAAAAATAAAGCCACGTGTTAAAATACAAGTTTAAGAACCATATTGTCTTTTCTTATCTTTCTGCCAGAGTTGTACATTGTCCCCCCACCAAACCATTAAAGACCAAGCTCACATGTAACTTCCTAGGAATCTTTCAAATTGACTCTTTCCTCCAAGTCCATAATATGTCTGTTGTAACACACTAACACAGTGGGCTAATATAATTGCTTAAGAAGCTGTCTCTCCCTTCTTCCCCAGTCCACAAGTTGCTAGTGTTCCAGGATCAGGGATGATGTTTCATTCATTTCTTGCATTCTCCACTATATTATGTCCTCAGCTGTAGCACATGATAGGTGTTGAATGAATTATTGTTAAAAGAATAAATGAATTTAACCAGAAGTGGAAAGATTTATTGATAAATTGACTTACCAACTTCAAATATAAAGGTAAGTTTTTAAAATCTAAAATCATAAATTTGGCACAGAACAAGTTGATATTCTCCAACTAGAGTAATAGGACTTGGGGGCAGAAAGTATGAAGCACTAAACTGAAGTGTTTCTAAAATACTAAGGAGGTATGTTTATAGGTATGTTTTATGTTTGTTTTTGTTTTTTTTTTTTTTAAAGATTTCATTTATTTATTTGAGAGCAAGAGAGAGCACAAGCAGGTGGAGGGGCAGAGGGAGAGGGAGAAAGCAGACTCCCTGCTGAGCAGGGAGCCCGACTCAGGGCTCAATCCCAGAAACCCAAGATCATGACTTGAGCCAAAGGCAGATGCCCAACTGACTGAGCCACCCAGGAGTCCCTCGTTTTTGTTTTGATTAAACCTCCTATCATACTACCAGTTTGCCTACAGGAATGGAAAGGTGGCAAATCTACCAACTACCCACAGATACTTTCACAGAGGGCAGGTTGGACTGGAGGAGAATATTTCTAAACCTGTCTCCTGCCCTGTTTTATGGTAGTATTTGGAAGATCTGGAACTTTGTTTTATAGGATAGGAGGTGTTCTTGTAATGAATAGGGAGCATGTGTTCCAGGGCTTGATCTGAGAGGAGATCGTTAGTCCTTTACATCATGTGATTTGTAGCTTGGCCACCTACCTATCTTATAGCTGTGTTTGAAGCTAAATACTTGAAGAAATTTTTTTTGGATGAGAATACTTAAACTTCCAGAGAGTAAAAAAGAAGGCTCTTTTAAATTGGGTAAATTATTTGAAATATGAAACATTTTTTCAACTAAAGAGATTTTTTTTCTCATATTTAGAAAAAGCAATTAAAAAAGGCCTACATTGGTCCCCCACATCCTTGGATGGAACAAATTAAAGCAACAGTAGTAGTTGTTTTTTTTTTTTTTTTTAGTTAAATATTTTATTTATTTATTTGACAGACAGAGATCACAAGTAGGCAGAGAGGCAGAGAGAGAGGAGGAAGCAGGCTGTCCGCAGAGCAGAGAGCCCGATGCGGGGCTTGATCCCAGGACCCTGGGATCATGACCTAAGCCAAAGGCAGTGGCTTTAACCCACTGAGCCACCCAGGCGCCCCAGCAACAGTAGTATTTTTAACAAATTGCAGAGGCACCTGGATGGCTTATTTGGTTAAACGTCCAACTCTTGATTACAGCTCGGGTCATGCTCTTGGGGTCATGAAATTGAGCCCCACATTAGGCTCTGTGCTCAGTGCAGAGTCTCGAGATTCTCTCTGTCCCTCTGCCCCTCCCTCTGCTCATGCGTGCTCACTCTCTCTCTCTCAATAAACAAGTAAATTAATTAAATCTTAAAAAAAAATTGTGTGTGTCATGAATGTCTATGTCATGTGACCATAATGTATTTACATTTACTTGTTCCTTTTTTTTTTTTTTTGGACTTTTTCCCAAAGCAGAAATTATTTGTGGGTATGTTTTTTAATAGCACATAAATATTTATTCTTCACTTTTTAATGTTTCTTTTTCCCCCATGTAGCCTTTGTATTCCTCTTAAGAGGTGGTTAATAAAATGCATTATTTTTGGTAGTATTGTGCCGTGGGAGAGTCAAAGCCACATGCTGTTTTTTCATTTTTCACTTCAAGTTTGGCAACTTTCAGATAAAATACAAGCTCACTACTTTGGTTAATATTTGTTTTAAATGGGGATCCTGTCTAAACTTTAGACCTAATGATTTTACTGAATTTCTGCATCAGCTTTATTAGGCTTAACTTGCCAATCTTTGTAAGTTATGTTGTATACATTTTTTTATCTAGCAAAAAACCTTACTTTGAACATTAATGATATTTCACTTATTCCCAGCCTTTCCTTTTCTGTAACTGCTTCATCTTTAAATGTTGGATTACCTTTTTTGACAATCATCTATCAGATATTAAATAGGCAAAGGCTATTACTCATTTACCATCCATAATATTTTTTGAACTTGCCCTGTGCTAGGTGCTGAGGGGCCCTGCCTGCCAGTTGCTCAGCAGCACGTGTGAGAGCTATACCAACAAACAAAAAATTGTGAGTCGATGTAATGCGTGCTAGGTTGGAGGTAAGCCAGAGGGCTGTGGCACTTGAGGCTTTGAACTTCAACATGGAGGCCTTCCTTCACAAATCCATCTTTTTTTTTTTTTTTAAGATTTTATTTATTTATTTGTCAGAGAGAGCAGGAGTGAGCACAGGCAGATAGAGTGGCAGGCAGAGGCAGGGGGAGAAGCAGGCTCCCTGCTGAGCAAGGAGCCAGATGTGGGACTCAATCCCAGGGCGGTGGAATCATGACCTGAGCCGAAGGCAGCCGCTTAACCAACTGAGCCACCCAGGCGTCCCCACAAATCCATCTTTGCAAGGGAAGCAAAACCAGGGTTTTCCTAAATGGGAAATTACAGAATATAGCCAGATGCCTGCAGACAAGAGTTGAATTTCACCAACTTGGCAGGGCTTTCATTATCTTCTGAAGCATGAACACCATGGTTGGCATTTTTATCAAGGAGTTACCCATGTTGTATTTATTACTTTTGAGAACAGTTGATGTGGGGGGGAAGCCATAACAGTAAGAACTATGATTTAGCACTGCTATGGTTCTAGGGCCATCACTGACTTAGGTTTCATAACTCTAGGATGGCAGACTGTTCCATGGAGTTGAGTCCTACATAGAACTCACACTCCTCTTAATTGTTTCAGCTTTGGTGTTTGTAGTTTGTTTTGTTTTGTTTTTCTTTCCCAGACCTTTTTTCTCCCCTTGAGTTTTGCTCCCTCAGCTGAATCTCTTGTGCTATTTGGTGTCCCTCCCCTATCTGGGTTCTCTTAAACCCAGAGCCTGCCCACACCTTTGTAAAATTGGCCTGTTATGAAAATCACATGTAATGAAAAATCACTTCTCTACTTTATCTCCATTGCCAGGAGTTGTGTGACCTTACATGCTTAACTTCTTAGAGTCTCCGTTTTCTCATCTATAAAAGGAACCTTATAGTACTGCCTGATGGGGTTGTTGTGAGTGGTACACAGGATAGGTATTTAAAGCACATAGTGGTTTGAATTATTCCAGTGGCACTCTAACTGCTTGACAGGAGTTCTCCAAGAACACAAGAGTTTGCACGTAGTTGACTTTTAATCTCTTTATTTTTTTAGACTTATTTATTTATTTTAAATTTTATTTTTTTTTCAGTGTTCCAAAATTTATATTTATTTTTTATTTGACAGAGGAAGAGAGAGAGAGACACACACACGTTGAGAGCAGGAACACAAGCAGCAGGGGGAGTGGGAGAGGGAGAAGCAGGCTTCCTGTGAGCAGGGAGCCCAAGGCAGAGCTCTATCCCAGAACCCTGGGATCATGACCTGAGCCGAAGGCAGATACCCAGGCACCCCAACTTTTAACCTCTTTAATTTCATGCCCTGTGATCCTCTCCCTGCCCCCCACTTTTCTGGCACTTTGCTTTCCTTTTTGGTGAGTGTTTAGACTTAGTGGGGGTTTTGTTGTTGTTGTTTTTGCTACTTTGATCATAACTGAGTGCCCATCATCCAGGCATATCCATCAGCAGCACTTACAGTTTCCATGTGCTAGGCATTGGAATACAAAGATGCTCCCATTTAAATAAGGGAAACTAATGGAAGCAGCCATCTGGTATGAGTTCTGTAATGCTGTTATTTAAAGCATAATGGAAACACAGGATGAAGAAGCTTTAATTTTGTTCTGAGTAGATTAGGAAAGTAGGTTAGATTTTAACTGGGCCTTGAATTCTCACTTGGCGGTTAAAAGGAAGATCACGCTAGGCAAAGGGAGCTCTTTATACAAAGACTGGTAGAGATATAAGTGTGTTTGGTGTAAGTGGTCACCACAAAGTCAAAAGTCTGTGTTTCCCTCCCCCTACCACTCCAATTCTGTCATAGTAGAAAAGCAAAGAGAAAACAAATACTTTTTTTTTCCTGGACGTGAAAGATTGCTTGCCTCTGTAGTGAATAGAGTTAAGCTTTATTTGCTATTTTTATTTTGAGTATGTGAAATGAGAGCAAACATAATTTTGAAGCACAAAAGCTTCAAAGCAGTATGTGAATGGTCATATGCTTGAACTATGCCCGGAACTGTTGATTTTGCTTCCACTTCTTGTGTTTCCTTCTTTTGATCACTTACTACAAGCCAGGCACTTTACAAAGGTTATCTCTTTTAAGCTGTAGATCTTTTATGAATTAAGATTTTCCTTGTCTTATATAAGATAAAACTAAGACTCAAAGGAGTTTAAAAAACCAAAACCAAGAAACTTTCTTAAGATGTATAGCCTGTAAGTGACAGAGCTTTTCCTCTGAGCCAGCATTCTCTCCCAAGCTTCTGTTCTGCTCATCCTAAAGCCAAGTGTAGAGCTGCTGCCTAAGAACCTTAGACTGGTCCCAACCAATAAATCACCGACCAGCTGGCTGAATGGTACAGGCAGCCAAAACTTCTGAAGTTTTGTTTCCTTCACCTAAGAAGGGGAGTAATTGGAGCAGATGAGTCTATACTTCCTTTTAACTTTATAATTTCTTCTTAGGCTCCTTCCATCTGTTTCATTCATGCCTGATCACTTTATACACCAAGTTATATGACGTAGTGGAGAATGTTGTAACTCAGAGGTAGGTTGCAAAGGCATGACTATTTAGAGTTGTTTAAAATCAACTTTTTAAAAAAAACATTTATTTATTTTAGAAAGAGAGCATATTGGGGGGGGGGTACTACAGAGGGACGGGAAGTGAGGAAGTCCCAGCAGGCTCCCTGCTGATCGCTGATCACGGAACCTGTTGTAAGGGCTTGATATCATGACCTAAGCTGAAGTTAGAAGTTGGATGCTTAATCAACTGAGCCACCCAAGCGCCCTAAAATCACTTTAAAATCAAAATAATGATTGTCTCTGAGGAAATGAAAGAGGGGATTGTCTGGGGAGAGGCATGAGGGAACTTTCTGTGGTGAAGAAAATGTTCTGTATTTTGATAGGAGGTTGTACAAGTATAAACTTATATTTCTCCATTTCTTATCAAAAGAAAAAAGCCATAAGCAAATTTTGTATCAAAAGAAAATTTTGTATCAAAAGAAAAAAGCCATAAGCAAATATTGAACTCTGAGTAATGATATGCATGCAGAAGTATTGGGGAATGTATGTGGATATCTGTCACTTCAAAATGTACCAAAAATAATGTAGATTAATGAATGGATAGAGGAAAGGGTAGCTGAGGTATGTGATAAAAATACATATAGTACAGTGTTAATGGTAAAATCTAGACAGGGCTTGTGTAGTGCTTACTCTAAAATTCTTTCAGATTTGCTGTAAATTTGAAAATCTAAATAACATAAAATATTAAAATATTTTCAGAATGGGGAAATCACTTTTAAAATGAGTCAGCAGGAGTGCTTAGGTGGCTCAGTGGGTTAAGCCTCTGCCTTCGGCTTGGGTCATGATCTCGGTGTCCTGGGATCAAGCCCCACATTGAGCTCTCTGCTCAGCAGGGAGCCTGCTTTCCCTTCTCTCTCTGCCTGCTTGGCTCTCTGCCTATTTGTGATCTCTCTCTCTCAAATACATAAATAAAATGTTAAAATGAGTCAACAATTTCGTATCAGAAGTCCCCTCCTCACTTGAAGAGTCTTTTTTTATACCACCCCAGGCTCTAGTTGGACTACCATGAATTTAACCTGATTTTAACAGCTCAGAGAGACCTTTTCTTTCCTTAGCTGATCCTGTAGATGGGGAGGTTCCTTCCCATAGACACTTCAAGTTAGTCTTAATGTCCCACAGAGATGAAGCTTGCCAAGCAAAGTTCATCTTCTTGGTTCTCTGAGTCACTAATAGTTATACCATATTTCTAGAAAAATTTTTAAAGATTTTATTTATTTGACAGAGATCACAAGTAGGCAGAGAGAGAGAGAGGAGGAAGCAGGCTCCCCACCGAGCTGAGAGCCCCACACGGGGCTCGATCCTAGCACCCTCGGATCATGAGCCAAAGATTAAACTTTTCTCTCCCTCCCTCTCCCACACTAGAAATACTCTTACTCTGGTGATGTTTGTTAAAGGAAAAATCCTTTTTTTGGTTTCATGCTTTATTTTCAGTCAACCACAAGTTTGAGCTGCCTTGTGTTTCTTTATTCTTTAACAAATGACACTTCGTGCTTTCCCAACACTTTAGTTGGAGACAGCTTCTTATTGTGCTAGTTTGAGTTCTGGCACTTGAGAGCTTCATTCTGAAGCTTAGGGCAGGCATGTCCCTCTCGTATTTGAAGCGGAGTGCTTATCTTCTCTTCATTGCTTAAGCCTCAGCCCCTGGTGGTGCCCCAAACGAGTGTCTCATCCAAGTTCGTGAAAATGTGTGGGTACGAAGAGTACATGAACTCTTGTGTAGCAAAAGTGGAGGGGAGAGCTCTTAGAACGATGAGTTCAGTCATGGGGATACCTAATTTCATATTAAAAAAAACAATAATATAGGCAAAATATGTTTTGAATTATTTCCTTTTAAAAATGTCCCTTTTTTTCTAACTTTAGTAACTATTTGTTACAAGTCACTTTACATACTGAAAGCACCACATTATTTTATAATACTGTGTGTTTGAAAATATAACAAAATGGCACTTAAATGAAACAAATACTTAAAATACAATTGGAGTTGAAGGGTAGAGGAAGGGAGATCAGGACACATTTTGAGTTGTGCGGGAGCCCGTACTGTAATTGGTAAGCCTCTGGCATTCAATAGACAGTGTTTATATTTAAAATCCACAAAACTGGTACAGAAAGGGAAGGAGAAATTTAATTGCTTGAGAGTTAGCCTAGAAGATTGTATTGGTAAATACACATGAATCCCTGAAACAGGCAGGTATACGTGAGTGCCAAATAATGCCTGAACTAACCAAGAAAAGCTTGCTTTTCCACATCACTGTGGTAAAAGCATTGGTTCTCAACAACTTTCACGTTTATGAGGATTTTTTTTTTTAAGGGACTCACTACATATTGGGCAAGCAACTGTGTAGTCCAAAAATTATTGGCTGAATTTAACATACTGGGGGCATGTGGATTCCTAAGAATGTCTCACCTTGCCTATGCCAATAAGTCAGAGTATCTATTTTTGATAATAAATCTGATATCATTGGCAGATTTTCCCCTTTATTGGAAGGACAATAGTCATAAGGGAGATTGTTCTTTCATCTGTTTTGCTCTCGGATTGAGGTGTTTTTATGACTTTTTTTTTTTTTAAGCTATGAAATAATACTGGCAAATCCCAAGAAAACTAGATCTGGATTTCATTTTGTCTTTTCAACTCTGTGTGATCTTGTGCACATTCCTGACATGTTACAAACAGCTTGTGTCTCTGAATGTGCAGTATCAATTTTCAGTGGTGAAAGCCCCAAAAGGAAACAGACTGATTCTTCCATGCACAAACAGCTGGGCAGTTGTGGATGGAATTAATTGCTGATATATATTGGCTGTGTTTTTCTTCTCTTGTCATTTCCTTTGCAGCTGTGAAAGTGAAGTTTGACTTGAAAACAGACATTTCCAGCAGTGCAAATCCAAAAAGTATCAAAATGGGATTCTTCAAATATATCTGACTGCTACTTTTGAGTTCAGTTTGGGGGCGAGCTAGAGAAGAGCAAGGGATGGCAGGCAATACATAATTACATATATGGTTGAAAATAAAGAGGCACATGGACTATGAGAAGTATTTTTGAATGGGTTTGTTGAGTTTAAGGTAAAAGCGACCTCATAATCCAACAAAAGGCTAGATCAGCAAGCACCCCCTTCCTACGATCCTGGAAGAAGTTGTTATAGGCTACCTCTGAAAATATTGTGGGGCGGTGGGGGGAGAGGAGGAAAACAAAATGTTCAGTATGCAAACTGTTTTATTGTTCCAATGTAAGGAAATAGCAGTTGGTGCACAGGGTAATGTGACAGCATGTATCATTAAAAATAATATTTTCCTGGTCTTTTCCAAAAGCCTTTTCTTTGTTCTGAATTCAGTGTAAATGATTATATAGCTTACTTTTTATATGCATGGATATTTTACTGAAAAGAAACTATTTTTTTATTCCATGAGTTATAGGAGTTCAGTTAAAACTGTTGGTTGTGTGTCTGAATATTTGGAAATAAATCAGAAAAAATTAAAAATCAAAACTCCATGAAACTATTTGAAAAAACAAATACCTATAAAATTTTTAAAAGTCTGGTATGCATATTAGTGATTTCTATCAAAATAATTCTCCCTTTTATGTATTTTAATATTCTACCTAAAACAAGTTTATCAAATTCTTTTTTTTTTTTAAGGCAACTCTTGCTCTAGTTAGTTGATAAGAGAATGTTTTTATTGTTTCTGCATTACCAGAAGAACTAGAGTATTGATAGAGAAGGGTAGGTAATGCTTATGATTGGGTCCCCTATTTTGGCCAAATAGTCCAAAAGTAAAGTTCTAGAGTGAGCAATATTGCCAACAACTTGAGATAGGCAGAAGCTGCTGTTGCTAAACTTAGAAGTTGGCATGGCTGGACTTCCTTTATAGTAGTGCACTTCCACCTCACATTCTGCTGGTTGAGCTGGGTGAGCTACCTTGTATTTTATCTTTACTTTCTTCACAAAAAAGAAATGAGCCCATGTTTTATTTCACAGCAGGGAAGCAGATCTTCAAACATGAACTGTCCTCCCCTCCCCCGTTTCTTTGAGGAGGATTAACCAATTAGTTTTGACTCTGCGGCCCTGAAAATTGTTGTGGCAGTATTAACGTGCAGTTCGCTGTCACTGAAGTCTGCTTTGGGTGTGTTGTTTCCCCCAGAGTGGGCTCCACCCTTGCTCTAACCACACCGAGTGTGGATATCTCACTGTTTAAAACAAAGTTCATTTTTAGGGCAGCATTGCATCAGAATTGCCACACAAAAACCAGCTTAAGAAATTACAGCAACTTCAATTTTTTTTGTAAGTAATGGATTGTCTATTGTAAAACTGATAACGCACAGCCTAGGGGGAAACATAGATAAGATAGATGGCTAGTTTTGTGCTAGCTGCTAGGACTGTGCAGTGTTCTTCTTGGGAAGGAGCCTGTAGCTTTATCACTCAACTAAATTTTTTCCTGTTAGTTCACTTGTTTGCTTTTTTGTTTTTGTTCCTTAAACAGTTTACTGAAGTGTTGTTTTTAATTGGTTGGGGGATGACAATGACTATTTAAGGGAAATACTGGTAGTTTCCCAAATGTGCTAATTACTTAACATAAAGATGCTTAAAGTTGTGTTTTGCACTGAATTTATTGGACCCATTCACAGCATAATCTGGCAATACTGTATTTCGAGACATCGTAGCATGAACTTTGTGTGTAAGAGTGGGTTCATTGAAATAAAAAAAGGCAGCATCTAAAGAGCCTTTATTTCTGTCATAATGATGCTTTGTCCTGCTGCTGTTGGGTATTTGTCAGAAGAGTTGGGGAAGGCAGCAGCCCAAAGTTCTGTTCCATGCCTTGTCTGTGCCTCTGTGTTCTTCTAGAGTTTGTGACGTGAGTGGTAAGTTGAACTGTGGGAGAATTGGCGTTATTCAGTGAGGTCCACATCCAGCAATTTTTTTCTTTGCAAATGGACCTTCCCCCCGCCTCCCGCTCACATATTGTCTATAACTGTGTTTTAAATGCCTGTGAAGTGTTTAGTTATGCATTGACCAGAGTAGACATGTTGAGAGAGAGGCTGTGCTCTGTGATCTCTTCTGTACTGTTGTCTTCCTCTTGTGCATGTTCATCGTGTACCCTTGTGGAATAGACACACCCATTCAGTACAAGCAAGTTGAACCACTTCAGTTGAAATCAAAGCTGAATGTTGAAAATGGCAGATTTTCGTAAAGCTTGCAGGGGTGACATTGTGTCATCCTTTTTGGACTTAGACTTGTGAGCATTTCCTTGTTTAGCTTCCACTTTGAAACTTGGTAGTAATTGTGTTTAGCCATTTTCTAACATCACAAGGATGTAAGAATAAAGTAGAAGCTTAGCGCTATCAGATAAAAGCACTAGCCTGGGAATCAAAGCTATTACGTTGGACACTGGTTTCTTTACTTGTAAACTTGGAAATTTGGGTTAGCTCTCAAAGATCTTTTCCAGCTGAGACTACCCTAATTCTCTTTGTAAAGGCACATGCCTATTCCAAAAATGCTAAAGGGGATGTATTGAAATTGAGGGGAAAAAAATGTTTAGATGTTAACCCAGAATCATTCTTTTAAATGACATGAAAGCTAAAGCTTTGCTTTAAATAAACTGTGTATATCAGAAATTTTAGAAGTTTACTCCTTGATTCTATTCTGAAAAGAATTCACTAATCATCACCTCAACAAGAAAATAAATTTTCAAGTTGTGTTTTGCATCCCTACCCAATATATAAACCACATACACACCACTTAAATTCTGAAATAAGTTTCCCTTACGGCACAGAAAAAAACTCTATTTTTAGTTCTTTTTCATTTTTAAAATGTTAGTTTCAGTCTACTGAGCTAGATGAACTCTGCTGTCTCTTTGAACTCTAGGAGAATACACTTACTCTTAGATGTTTTTATAGTTGCTCCAGAGAAAAACTTGCCAACCACTTTGTTGGTAAATATTGAAATCAGGAAATTTTCTAAACAGATTTTATTTGGAACTTTGTAGAATGTCAGTAGTTAATACCTCCAGTAACACTCTTTATTTTTTAAAAAATCACTAAAAAATCTGAGGCACCTGGGTGGCTTGCTCAGTTAAGTGTCTGACTCTTGATTTCAGCTTAGGTCTTGATCTCAAGGTTGTGAGATCCAGCCTCAAGTCAGGCTCACATTCTGGGTGTGGAGCCTGCTAAAGAATTTCTCTCTCCCTCTCCCTCTACCACCCCTCTCTAAAATAAATAAACAAACTGATTTTTTTCTTTGGTAATTATATAAAGAAAGAGGAGTGAATTTTTTTCACCAAGTTCTATATAGCTGCCATCAAATCCTCTGTTTATTCCAGTATACAAGACATATGACAAAATGTCCCTTTCCAACCCTAATCCCTGAGCTTTAATCCCTAGGGGGCAGTTTCTTCTCTGTTTTTCCGAAAAAAAGTCTATGAATGAGTGCACATCTTTTTTTTTTTAAACCAAATTAAATTATACTACGCACACTATTGTGTATCTACCCCATTCTTCTTAATAGATTAATAGTACTTCAGTGTATGGATGGATGTACTCTAATGTATTCATTCATCCTTTGATATCTGGATTATTTTCAAATTGTTCCCTTTTTCCCCTATCAGATATACTTAATCAGTCTTCTCTCCCATCTCCATTTTGGGGGCAGAACACAGGTGCAAAAGGGGTAATAGTGCTGTATAGAAATAGAGAAATCCTTCATCATTTTCTCCTCTGGCTAGAACACCAAGGGTAGGCCCAGCCATTCATGAGTGAGTAAGAACTGCCTTGGGAGTCATTTTTCAGCAGGTTAATGAAATAACATTGGGTTCAAAGTCTGGTAACTTGAGTGGCAGGTTGTGGGCAGGTCAGTTAACCTCCTTGACCCTCTGTTTTGCCACCTATAAAATGAGAGGTTAAAATAGATGAGTTTTAATGCCCTTTCCAACTGTAGTATCTACATATATATTTTTGTTGTTGTTGTTAGAGAGAAAGAGCGAGCATAGGCAGACAGAGAGGCAGGCAGAGGGAGAAGCAGGCTCCCTGCCGAGCAAGGAGCCTGATGTGGGACTCGATCCCAGGACGCTGGGATCATGACCTGAGCCGAAGGCAGCTGCTTACCCAACCGAGCCACCCAGGTGTCCCTCTACGTATATTTTTGTTGAAGTATTGATTTAAGCTTTATAATGCAATTTATATTAAGTTTCTGTTATTTAAATTGAAAGCATATTTTGTGTATATTGTGTGATGTGTAATTTATTAGACCTACCATTTGGGCTAAACTATTTTAAAGTATAAGACTGTAAAAAAGAGAAGTTGAATATTATATTTTATATAAACTCTCCTTTTCTAGAAGGTCCATTTTAAAAGTATAAAACCGTTCCAGAGAAAAGCAGATCCTTTTACCAAGCTGGAATACTTGAGGAGAAGATTCTGAGTGAGGTGATGTTTGTTTTTAAAATGGATCCTTATAATTTTCAATGAATCCAGCCATTCAAGGCTAATCCTTAGGGCTTTGCAACTTGGCATCAGCCCCTTGTTTAAATTGTTTTCACATTCTAGTCCTCTAATCCATCTCCTTGTTTCATTGAATGCTAAAATTGATATTGCTTGACATAGCTGAAGTTGTCTGAATTGGTGCTGAGGAAGCAGCTTAGAGGTGAACTGTACACTATATCCTGCCAGCAAAGTTACCAAGTTACACGGCAAAATTATAAAGTAACAGAAGCAGGAATTTTTGCTGCATCACACATAAGATGTTTAGGATTGCCTGTTTCACAATTTTATTCTTCAGTTCTATCAAATGACAGCTGTCCTGAAAGCAGAATGGTAGAGAACTTTATTGTTTGACTTGTAGAATAACAACAAGAAGATAAAAAGAGGGGCGCCTGGGTGGCTCAGTGGGTTAAGCCTCTGCCTTCAGCTCAGGTCATGATCTCAGGGTCCTGGGATCTAACCCTGCAATTGCATCGGGCTCTCTGCTCAGCAGGGGGCCTGCTCCCCCACCCCACCCCACCCCGCTTACTTCTCTGTCTAGTTGGGATCTCTCTCTGTCAAATAAATAAAATCTTAAAAAAAAAAAAAA
>ML108775.1:22313-37310 GCA_003697995.1 Taxidea taxus jeffersonii | reverse complement strand
AAAAAAAAAAAAAAGATATAAAGGCATTTTCTCACCTTGGAGGTAGGGGAGTCTGTGTGTGTTCATATCCTGGTTTAGTCTATCTTCGTGGCAGAAAACTTGATAGACCTTGAATAAGTATGCTTCTCTAAAACCTGAGATGTTATTTATTAATCTAAGCAATGCTCTATAACTACTACCAGTATTCTGTGTTAAATTTCATATCAGTCATTTGATAGATGGTTTAGTTTAGCAGAATGTATTGAGAACCATCTGGGAACCAAGCAGTGCATTAAACAGTGGAAGTACCTAAATAATAGAGACAGTCTCACTGGAATCTGTTAAAATGACAACTACTCTTACTTCTTCCATTGATAAAATTTCTAATATTCACTGGTAAGAGGGATTGGGCAGAAAAAGTTCTTCAAATTTTGAGTTTGTGAAAATAAATAAAAAACAAAGTATATTTTAACTATTTAAAGAGGTTTTATTGTCTTATTAGGACAGTGTCAATTACTGTGGGGACACACTCTTCTGTGTGTGGATCCGCTCGTGACATCAGCTTTTCACGAATGAGATTCTAAATTCTAAATTGTGGTTGGATTAATTGAGCCTTAATTTTTGCCTACTCACTTGTATCTGACATATAAAAACCCGTTAAAATTATCGTACCTCATATATTATGACTTAATCTCTTGCTTGTATGACACTAACCTTTGAAAATGGTCACAATATGTCTTGAGGACACATCCTGATATCTTCTTTGTCAAGTTACCTCATCCATTGTGACATTTATGACTAAGGAAATTCTCTGTAGTTAGAAATATACAGGATACTGCTGTCTACAGGATGTTGAACAGCTTTGTCTAAAACATTTGCGGTCATTTTAGAAAAACAATCCTAGGAGAGCAAAATCAGTCCAATAGATTATGGTTTGAGTTGAGGCAGAAAGCCATTTTAAGTGTGTGTGTGTGTGTAAAAGAGACAGAGAAGAAAAAGTCTAACCATTACTCCATTATGCAATCCTAGAAGGGACTGCTGTGTCTTCTTTGGAGCCCAGCTTTTGGCGGGGGTCCTGTGACACACAGTGGGAATTCACTTCCTAGCAGGAAACGCTGTTTTTCAATGTATTATCTTGTTGAGACAACCACAGTGAACAATAGGCTATTAATGTATTAGAACAACAAGTGTCATAACTAAGCCAATATTTGCTTTGTTTTGAGTGTTACCCTAAAAAAAAAAAAAAAAACCTTTGGCCAGGCTTCGAATACATTTGACCATCAATAACTGCTAGGCATAAAAGTCATAACAGTTAAAAAGAACAAGGAAGAAAAAAATGTGTTAACAGCAGTGATGAACTTTTTACAGATTTACTCCTTGTGCAGAGAGACCAGAATTAATTAAAGGTGGTTTCAAATACATCTTTCAGGTATGAAAAATGTCCACTTAAAGGCCTGTTTTGAGTTCTGGAAGCTACACCAGGAATCTAATATTTAAAAAAAAAAAAAAAAAGGGAGCCTCAAACTCAGGGTCTTCTAGGAAATATCAAATGCTCTTATGACATACATCACATTCAATTTTGGATATTTGTATATAAAATAATTTTTATAATACTTCTTATTTGAGGCCTGTCTGCTTTTTCAAAGCTGTTTCATAATTAGGAAGAAGAAAACTCCATTCAGGGAATGGTCAGTTAATATCAAGTCACCACTACAATTTTGTGATAGGAATATAATAAAACTTCAGAGCTAGAAGGTAAACCTAGAAGTCATGTGGTCAAACCATCACCTCATTTTATACATGAAGCACATCAGAACTTATGTTTCGTTTTGATCTTCCTTTACTATCTTAACCCCAAATTCTGTTTAACAGCCATTCTCAACAACTCTTGGATACTTACGTTTATCTCTCATGTTTGTTACCTTTCCAGGTAGTCATGTCTTAGTTCTTCAATAATAAAACTGAAAAGTCCTTAAAGGCAGGACCTAGACCTGTGTTCTCTCTTTCTTTATAGATTTTACCTAACAGCTGAATTAGTGTTTGCTGATTGATAGGATCAGTAGGGTGTTTTTTTTTTTAATTATTTTAAAATGACATTTTTATACCACAACTTGTACCTAGTCTCAAAACTCAGGAGTATGTATAGATTTTTTTGAATTGCTCTTTTTATGCTTTCACTCTTTTTTGTGTCACTACTTTTCAGTCAGCTTAAGATGTTTATTTTATATGCAGGTGAAATTCATTATCTCAACCATCTTGGGTACCTGGCCATTCTGAACAAACCATGATTAGCCCAGTTTTCAAGGGTTGCTCTAAATTCTCTGCCCTAGTTTATTCCAAGACAAGTAGAGAATGGGATATTATGATTCAATAGCCCTACTTATCTTACTTAGTTTAATAAACCATTATTGCATAATTGTAAGTGGACAGTAAAGAAAGGAAAAAGATGTTGACCCACTTACTGGGGCAGACAGACCTACTTAAATAATTTAAAGGGCAGCACAGATTATGAAAAAGTGCTTTTCTTCAATACTGGGCAATACTGGTGGGGGGAAAGGGTGGTGGAGGAGATTGGGGAAGCCATCATGGAAGGAGTTGGCTTTTGAATAAGCCCTCAAAGCATGGATTAAGATTTGGAGGGATGGAGATGAGGAGAACAGTTCAAGTACATGAGAAATAAGGTGAGCAAAGCATCAATCAGGGAAGTGGCTTTTGTTTGGGAGAGTCATCATTTTTCTCTAAGTCTATGAGGGATACACTCGGAAGTCTTCACTATCCTATCTTCAGAATGTGAATTTTAGAAACCCCCAGGCTGATTCATAAGTGTTTTTTTAAAGGTAGGACTTCAAGGTGCTTGCTTGCTCCCCCCATCCCTTGAGGGAGGGACTAAGAAAATTGTGTTTTGGGCAAATTATATAGTAGGTATTATTGTGCTTCTCAGTTGTAACCACGAACTCCAGGGGTTATAGTGTCCAAGTATACTACCTGTTAGATGTTTAAAATAACACTTTCTGGCACTTTGCAACTCTGTGGAATTCTTCCTTGACAATAGAGATCAGGGACGCTTGGGTGGCTCAATTGGTTAAGCGGCTGCCTTCAGCTCAGGTCATGATCCCAGCGTCCTGGGATCGAGTCCCACATCGGGCTCCTTGCTCGGCAGGGGGCCTGCTTCTCCCTCTGCCTCTGCCTGCCTCTCTGTCTGCCTGTGCTTGCTCCTGCTCTCTCTCTGACAAATAAATAAAATCTTAAAAAAAAAAAAAGACAATAGAGATCAAATGTAGAAACAAAATAGTTAACACACTCTAGGGAGAGCTACTTAAGTTACTAAGCTCCATGAACATTGCTTTTTATTTGACAATAAAGTACTTGATGTAGGCTTTAAGTCCAGCTAAATAGGCACTATAGAACTAAGCTATGAGTCTAGTCTTTGTGAGCCTCACAAAAAACAAACAAACAAACAAAAAAACCAAGAATCCTACTCCAAGCTGAATTTAAAACATAGCAAGCAATTTAAGTGAACCCTTCAGGCATGTGTGAGTAGGTACAAAAAGCTGAGTCATAAAATATATTCTCTCTAGTGAATTACTGTTGAAACTTGAAAGTGCAGCATTCTCATTATTTTAAAAAGTAGTTAAATGGTTCTAATTTCTTATGAAAATACACACACAAAAATCTGTTTTGTGTATTGTTAACTCTGAATGCATACCTACAAACTACTTAAAGTCAAGAAATTGGAGCTTGAGACATTAGATGACTTTTCTTTTTTGTAAAAGTTAACATTTAATGCATAGTAGCTTCTGAAATTAGTTTATTGCCAAAATATTCAAAGGAATTTTTTTAAAGATGTAATTGGCTTTATTAATCATTTCGTAAATCCAGCAGCACCCCAATTTACAAGCAGAGTGGAGCTCTAAAGGGCTACAGAAAGGAAGAGGGTTTTTTTTTTAAACTTCAAAGGAATTTTTTTGAGGAATTTTTTTAATGTTTCTATTTTAAATCTTTTTTTACATTGGCAGATACTGTCTACTTTCTATGTATCATATGCTACTCTAGATAATGTGAAGTCTCCAAATAAATTGAGGGACGCATTGAGAAATCACATTCCTTTTGAGACCTGTTTCTTCTTATGGAGAATTGAGGTGTTAGGCTTAGATGTAATATCTTAAAGGTGTTAGAGCATAATAGGACACAAGTTCTAAAGATGACATTCTTATTTTGGTTCTAATTAAGTAATATTAGGGAAGGGCAGTATATATTTCTTGGGACAGTTGTTATTTGGGTTTATAAATGTTTTGTCTCAGGGTGCCTGGGTGGCTCAGTGGGTTAAAGCCTCTGCCTTCGGCTCAGGTCATGATCCCAGGGTCCTGGGATCGAGCCCCGCATCGGGCTCTCTGCTCAGCGGGGATCCTGCTTTTCCCTCTCTCTCTGCCTGCCTCTCTGCCTACTTGTGATCTCTGTCTGTCAAATAAATAAAATCTTTAAAAAAAAATAATGTTTTGTCTCTCTGTTATCCATACAAAGGTATTCTTCTTCCTTTAAAAATCTGTACTTCTGATGTCTTTGTTCAACTTTCCTTTGTAAATTAAATGATGAATAAATTTAATGCTTTCTCTTTTTCCCTGATTTTGACATTAGACTTTTTAGGTCTTCTTTCAGATGTTCATTTTATTAAGACTTCAGGTTCCAGCTGTGGTTTAGAGACTTAAATTGTTGTCTCTATCATCTCCAGTCTCCTCTTTTGTCTCCATGTCAGAAAAGAATCTCAATCTCTTTTCTCTTATATGAATAAATTGTCATAATCAAAAGTATGCGTACATTTTCTAGGTTCTTATTCGTATCGACTAAGTGTACTTTTCAAGGCTAAATCTTACTTTATACTTGGTCAGAGCATAAACCTCTTTAAATGACAATAAATGACCAAGAGTTCTAGATGCAGTAATGCGGCATATATAATTTAGATATTAGGTTCCAAAGAACCCACCTCACCCAGTGCTACCACCTCTTCCTAAAGCTTACAATTATAGTTTATATTACACTTGGTGGAAGATTTAATTTGGTGAATAACCAGGAAATTTTGCTCATTTATTATTGACTTAATAATCCATGAGTATCAGACCCTGTACAGCATGTTTTCCTGTTCAAGTAAACGTCATTGTAAGAAAAATCTAATCTCTGAAAATACATATTTTGCCAAAGAGTTCACATTAGAGGTAAGAACTTAGATGGTGTTCACTTAGGTGGTTCACTTAGATTAGGGGACTGCGGTAGGGGAGGAGTTGGAAACATTTACCAAAGGATCTTAACAGGTATAAATTTGAAATGACTCAAAATTTAAAAACATCATTGGAGATTAGGGAGAAGAATGGGATGGTGGAAGGTAGGGACACAATATAGCACAGTGGTTGAGAACAGAGGTTCTGGAGCCAGTCTCCTTGAATTTATATCTCAACTAACACATGCTCTTCTGTGACCTTGGATAAGCAACTTCTCTGTGCTATTTGTGTCTGTAAAATGAGTATGGTAATAGCATCTACCTTTCTAGAGTTATTATGGGGATTAAAAGCGTTAAAACATGCTATATTCTTAAGACCATATTAGACAACATTAGAAGTCAGGAAATGTTGACTACTTGCCATTAACCCTCTCTTCACATAAAAATATTTTCATCAAAAATGCATTTTAAAAAATTCTTTAAAGAAATTTGTAATTTCTTTAATGAAGACCCACACAAGCTTAATTACTAAAGATGGTATAGGAATGGAGTTGCAGTGACTGAAACATGCCTGACAAGGATTTGGAATCTAGGCAGATCCTTGAGAACTAGGTAGAACCCTAACAAAGGCAACAGGGAAGAACCCAGGTGTGTGGACGCTTAGTAAGAGGGAGGTTCAATAGTTACCTGTCAAACCCTGACACATGGGCAAAGCTTTGGGACTGGGTATTTTGGTAATTGGGAGAAGGCTAGATGGAGAATCAATACAAGGTAACTCTGCATGGCATCAGAAATTCCCCCATAAGCCAATGCGAGAGCTGTCACATGACCTCAGGGTACTATAGAAACTGATAGAAGGGTCTAAAACTCAGACCTGACGTATCAGGTTCAGGTACAGACTTTCAGTTTTGAAAGTATTTGGAGTTACCTGACAGAGAAACAGGAAAGGGATTTAGGCTGCTTTATAGTGGGTGGAAGGGCTGAGAGACCAACAGAACTTGATCATTAAGAATTAGATAAAAGGGGGCGCCTGAGTGGCTCAGTGGGTTAAAGCCTCTGCCTTCAGCTCTGGTCATGATCCCAGGATTCTGGCATCAAGCCCGCATAGGGCTCTCTACTCAGCAGGGAGCCTGCTTCCCCCTCCCTCCCTCTCTGCCTGCCTCTCTGCCTACTTGTGATCTCTGTCTGTCAAATAAATAAATAAAATCTTATAAAAAGAATTAGATAAAAGTATTGCTCAAGTGAAAGTCAGACAACAGAGTAGAAGCAGCAGCAAGACGAGCTTGATGTTGAGCTGCTTAACTGGTGTCTTACGGTTTTTCATAATCCTAGGGATCCAGGGCCCTGTGCCATGACATTGAAGCTGCAGGTGAGGGTTCAGTGGTCGCTAGTGTGGGGAGATGGGAAGATGGGCAGAACTACTGCATGTATGTATGCACGGCAAGAACCTGCTAACCCGAGCAAGTGGCTTTTTAAATCCACCCTTAGTTAAATGGAAAATATTCCTATTAGACTATAATATTTTATAGTTTGATCATTGCTTTAACACTGTTAGGGTTATGATAGAAGTAGTAGAGCCCACTGCACTTTTGTGGGTAGCATTCATTGTGAATCTTCATGGAGTTTTACAAAGAAATTTCTGTTCAGCTTCTGATAGGACAAGAACATTTGTATCTTCTTGGCTTCAGATTTTAGTGGAAACATTGTTTCTCAGTCTAAAAGTGTAGCTTGCAGAAGTCGTGCCTCTGAGGAATATATTTACCTTGCATTGCCCTTATTTATATCACTGATGTCTGTTATTTCTAAAGAGCCAACTATGATTCTGCAAAGGTGTGCTGTCTGTCCACATTGTTATCTACATTGTTGTGACGGTAAAATGCCTCATAAAAAGTCAGTATTATCAGGATGGAAATTCCATTGGAACAGCATGTGTATGTGTTTCCTAGAACTACCATAAAAAAGTGCCACAAAACAAATGGCTGGAAACAACAGAAATTTATTCTTTTATAGTTCTTGAGACCAGATGCCCCAAATCAGAGTGTCAGCAAGGTTGGTTTCTTCTGGGGGCTCTGAGGGAAACCTGCTTTATGTCTCTCCTGGCTTCTGGTGGCATCAGTCCTCGGAGTTCCCTGGCTTGTGGCAACATCAGTTTTATCTCTGCTTGCATCATCACATAGCTTTTTCCCCATGTGTGTCTGTGTCCACATCGCTCTCAGTTTTATAAAAGACACTAGTCACTGGGTTTAGGGCTGCCCTAATCCAGTATGACTTCATCTTAACTTGATTACAAATTAAGGCCCTATTTTCAAATAAGGTCACATTCTGAAGTAATGACATGAATTTCAGGGAGGATACTTCAGCCCAGTATAGTATCATAAATTTGAACTCTAGATCTAAAGAATAATTCATTTGAAAAAGCTAGTTTCACAAAAATAGTTTTGTTTTGTTTTTTACAAAAGCAGATTTCTGAGGTTGATGAGCATCTCTTTTTATGGACTGCCACTTACAACAATGATCACATTTCTAAAATGGCAGTATGACCAAGTATTTTTCAAAGTGATTTTCAAGTATTGTTACCTGTGCTTAATAAATTTCATTTTCATGGCTCACTGTTAGACTTTCCATAGAAAGAAAACAGATGGGGTTGTGATGATCTTGAAATCCCCCTTACTAGCCAAAATCTGAAGGTGGGAACTCCTTCAAATCAGACTTCCTTGCAGTGACAATGTATTGAGTTACCTACAGCTTTTGGATTGGCGTTTACAGCTGTATTTTATATGTTATAACCAGAAAAGCCAAAATTCTTTAGCTGGAATACCTGAAATAGTAGCTCAGAATGAACTCTTGGGACTAACTCATACCCTGTATTCTTTAACTATTTATATATATTTTTTCCTTCAATTTTTACAATGAAGAGCTTTGCCTTTTATATGTTGTGTGTGCCCTACGAGGCCTCCTCCTGTTTCTCATTGCTCACAGTGACCCCATTAGAAATGAACCATTGGAAGTATCGTCCACAATAACAAATCCATTTTCTAAACTAGACTTTTGGTTGATTGTTTAATTTTACAAACTCAACTCATTTTTAGTAATGAACTTTGTAGGATTGTTTGCATTTCTTCAGACTGAGGTACTAGAATTTCTTGACTTCAGAATCCTTGAGAAATAAGTAGACGTAAGATTGGAGTTTGGGGGAATTAAGTTTTTCATATTACTTATATTCTGATACTCATTTTGGAAAGTTTCCTGAGGTTTCTAGATAGATGTGCAGTATTAGGTAAGAGTGAATTTGACCTCAACCATTGTGCTCAAGAAAATGTCAAAAGCAAGGGTTTTAAATTTTTCAAGCTCAGTGCTGTATATAGACAGACTTTAGTTCATGAAGTGTGTGAGAGTTGGTGTTTCTTAAAAACAAAAACAAAAACTTTTTGCCCAGAAGGACAACCATATAATAGAGAGCCAAAGATTTAAGGTTATCCCCAGAAATTGAGAGCAATGAATCTTTTTTTGAAAATCACAATCTCCACTGATTCCACTTTTTAAAAGCTCTCATTTATCATGAGCTGTCAAGTTTTGGAGAGTTTCCTGGATATCAGTTTTAAAAATTTCACTGATACCAGGGGACTCAATAACAGAAACTAAATGTCTGAGAGGCACATTCAAGTAATCAATCCATTCGTCTCTGTCAACTTTCTCTTAGGAGAGGAAAAAAAAGTCCTCCTTTTGTTTTTTTCCTCAATCATTTCCAAAAGCTCCATGTTGAAGACAAACGATGACTGAGGGAATATATACAGAACATTCATCAAATTTTGTAGAAAAGAGGGTAAAGACAGCAAGGCCATCTGTTTTTGGATTCTGCAAGATACTTGAGGGATTGTCTCTCTGTGGTTGATTGTTTTACTTAACCATTTTATAAGGCCATATATTTATTTATTTAAAAATCAGTTTCATATTTGTTTTTCCAAATGATTCATGTTGGGAACAATTTGAGCTAAATCTAGATAATGATTGAGTTTGGACTTCAAGAAAATACACTTCACCTAAACTTTTTTTTTTTTTAAGATTTTATTTATTCATTTGACAAACAGAGATCACAAGTAGGCAGAGAAGCAGGCAGAAAGAGGAGGAAGCAGACTCCCTGCTGAGCAGAGAGCCCAGTGCGGGGCTTGATCCCAGGACCCTGGGATCATGACCTGAGCCGAAGGCAGAGGCTTTACCCCACTGAGCCACCCAGGCGCCCGTCACCTAAACTTTTTATATGTATTTTCAAGTTTGTAACTCTGCCTCATGCGTGGCCATTATATTTTGATCTATTTATAATGAAAGGTTTCTTTTCAAGTTACCAGTAAATATTATACTCCTGCCAATGTCAAGCAAGTAACTGCCCTTCTTCTCTCCAATCTCTCCTCTTCAAATACGGGAGTCCAGCACACTGTTCCTTGCAACAGGTTATGTTGATCAATGAAATATTCTTTTTCAAGTATTGGTACTTTAGTGAAAAAGAGGTTTGAGTCATCTTATGCTTTGTCCAGCAATTGAATGAATACTTTTAGTCTTTGGCTCACCCTGCTGAATTTTGACCTAAAGCACCTGTTCAAAGTTTTTATACTTATTGCTCTGTTCTTAGATGTAATAATAATATACATTATTTAAAATATAACTACTATATTCCAGTTGTATAAGCACAGGATATATTTTTCATGTTTGCTAAAATTTATCTTAATTAGCAGTGTAGTATTTTTCTTTTCTTCCCCCCCCCTTTTTAAAGATTTCATTTATGTATTTGACAGAGAGATAGAGGAGGCGGGGTGGGGGGGAGCAGCAGGCAGAGGGAGAGGGAGAAGCAGTCACCCTATAGAGTAAGGAACCCAATGCGGGCTTGATCCCATGATTCTGGATCATGACCTGAGCTGAAGGCGCACGCTTAACTGACTAAGGCACCCAGGTGCCCCTATTTTTTTTTATAAAACAAAGTTTGAAGCCAAAACATTCATATAAGTATGCTCTCCAGATGACGATTTTCTTTTGTCTGTTTTGGTTTTTTGTGTTTTTTAATGACTGCTGAGCCAGCTATCAAATTCCATTGAGCACAGGACATTTAGCAACATGATGGGGTGCTGTTACCATTACCAATTTATGTTATTATTGTTTGTTGTTTTTTCCCTTCACTTTAAGTTTCGATTTTAAGACTGAGGCTCAGATTGATAGTGTCTTTTACTAATCAACTGTAGATTCATTATTTCCTGACTTTTATATAGAAGTTTAGAATTTATAGTTTTATTTTGAAGATATGTTCATTCTGAAAAGATTCTGGCACTAGGCCAGAGAGAGTTAAGTTTCTACATCTGTACCAATTTGATAGCCATGCAATATTTTTAATCTCACTACTTTCAGAACACTTACCATTTCTATTTGGTGGTAAATACTGTGGTTCTGTAATGTATTTCCAGGCACCACAATAAAGAAAGGCTGTAATCAAGGTTGTGATAGCTGTATGTACTTCTAGAAAATGGCAGTCTTTAAGCCATTCCCTTTTTTTTTTTTTTGGTCAGTTCTTTCATACTTATTAAGATCTGTAATGATGAATAATTCCACATTTGTTGAAGAACATTTGGTAATTTGAGGCAAATTATTAAACCTCAGTTTTCTTATCTGTGAAGTAGGAATACTACCAACATAATCTTCTTAAGGTTAATTTGTTTCATTATAAATAGTCAAAGGCCCTCAACTCTTCCAAAATGATCCTAAATTAACTTTAGGGGTAAGAGTATAAACTTGAACAAAATTTATTGTTACCCAAGGCATAATTAGTGTCATAACCTCTAATTAAGACATAGTAGTCATCTGGGTTAACACTTAGAACTTGGAAAGTACTGAGCATTTCCTATTTGGCGGTTTCTTCAGATGGATTTGAGCCGGTTTAAGGGCCTTTACTCTGCATTTCATTCCTTTTTGTTTGGAACTCAAAATTGTGTTGAACATACGTTCCATGATATTTTATGATACCATCTTCACCTGCCTCATAAAGCTTTTTGATCAGCCCAGGTCCTAATACTCCTTGTTTTCATTCATCTTTATATCTGGCTTCCTAAGTAGTGATGGAAAAGACCAAGTATATAGGGTGACAAATTATGAGGAAGCAATACTGTGTCATGGAAAGAGCTCTGGACTAGGAGAACCTAGATCAGCCCGATGATGCTTGGTATGTGGTCTTGGGCTTATCTCTTTATGAAGACATCTTCCATTAGTTATCTAATGTGGAAAACAAGAGATTTGGACCAGATAGTCTCTTAATTTTTGCTTCAAAGAATTAAATGAAAGGCACTTCATTGACTTAGTGGTAATATGTTAGTTGATACTTCTTAATCTTTAAAAGTCTAGTTACTTAAATAAAATGTGTTCCTTGTATATTTAGGTGAAGCAGATTACCACTGAAAAACCCAATTTGTTTATCTACTTTTCTGTGCATGCAGTCATACAATCAAGTCTGTTTACATGTGCTAAAATTTGTAGCCCTTCTTTATAGCTTATTCCTCATAGTCAGTGATATTTATAAAATTCCTGCATAAAATATATGTGATAGGCCTGGGTTTTTTCCATATATTTCATTGGAAGAGTAAATTTTGACCATGGGGCAATCAGTGAATGACATGATGGTACAAATATATGTCATTATTATAATATCATAGCAATATCTGATACTCGAACATGGTAGCTTTAGAAATCACTCAACACCTTTGAGTGTAGTTTCATCTGTAAAGTGTGATCCTTGAATTAGTCTAATGAGAACTCTCAATAGAATCAATAGCCATTATAACAATAAGACCCTAGTGCTTGTGGGATAATTAAATCTTCTTCCTTTGGGGCACTTAGAAAGTGTTATCTGTATTTCCTGGTGCTACTCAATGCCTGTTGTTTGGGCTTTTTTTCTTTTTTTCTTCACTTTTCTCTATGCCTGTTTACAATTTTCCAAGCCTGTTGATTTCCATGTCAGTTGTACATAAAATCTTGGCTAGCAATTGAAAGTAGTTCATGCTTTTTAGAATTTAAAGCTTTTTTCGCCCCTTCTTTTTAAAGATTTTGTTTATTTATTTATTTGTCAGAGAAAGAATACAAGCAGGGAGAGCAGCAGGCAGAGGGAGAATCAGGCTCCCTGCTGAGCAAGAACAACCGTCACCCCCCCACCCCCCACCCCCCCCACCCCACCCCACCCTCCGCCATGTGGGACATGATCCCAAGACCCTGGGATCATGACCTGAGCCCAAGGCAGATGCTTAACCAGCTGAGCCATGCAGGTGTCCCTGTGCTTTTAGAATTTAAAAATGAATAAAACTTTACCGGTCAATCTAAAGTTGTGACTTGTTACAGTTTGTGCAGGATCCAAATTATTTTCTAAAACTTCAAATACCTTCACAGTTTTACAGTAAATTTCATTAAGAAAAACTAACTTAATAAACCAGTATTTGTTGTTGGTGCTGCTGTTGTTTTAAGCAGATATGCTGCTTTGAAGTCTTGGCATATCTTTGATTTTTCCTTTAAATATGGAACAATAGGCCTGGGACTTGAAAATACAACCATCTTTTTTGCTTATGTTCTAGAAGAAGCTGTTAAAACTGCCAAGAATTAAATTTGGAAAGACTTTCTTTAATAACTTTTCTTAAGATTGTTGTTACCATTCCCAGCCTAGAACTAATGCAAACCAGATTGATTTGGGAGGAGTTGTGATATAGAAAAATAATTCAATTCACCTACCACTTATGGAGTCCCCTGCCTGTGGGGACTACAAACATAACCAGAAAGATCTGGAAAATTGAACTAGAAATAGGTAAGACTCAAGACCAAATGAAAAACAAATGGACATTCAGTAATACAGATGACACTAACTGCCCAAATGGGAAGAAAATGTAATTATCCCCCAAATCACTAGGATTTTAGGATTGTTATAATTGCTATAGCCTGCCATAAATTTTTTTTAAATTTCAAGGAAGGATTTTCAGTTCCCTTCCATCTCTAGCATATATTCATTCCCTTCTCCCCCATCTCATATACAGACACGCCTCTTTTTTCCTTTCTCTTGTCCATGTGACCATAGCTTAGAGTTTCTAGAATAGTGTTTTTCAAACTGTGGGTCACAACCCATTAGTAGACCAAGAATCTGTTTGACCAGTATTTTTGTTTTAATGAAAAAGATTAAAATAGAAAGTATCAGAATGTACTACATAGTAAGGGAAAGTACCATGAACTTAATTCAGTTATATGTCTCATATATTTATATGTCATTATACTTATAAAATGTATTTCTTACTATGGATTGCCATTTTTTAAAAGATTTTATTTATTGTCAGAGACAGACAGAAAAGAGAGCACAAGCAGGGAGGGCAGGCAGAGGGAGAAGCAGGCTCCCCCTGAGCAAGGAGCCTGATGCTAGATTCGATCCTAGGACGCTGGGATCAGGACCTGAGCTGAAGGCAGACGCTTAATTGACTCAGCCACCCAGGCATCCCTGGATTGCCATTTTTAAAAAGTTTGAAAGTCATCATTTTAGAGTATTTCATCTGTTTGTGCATTGAACCTAAATTTCTTTAATCATAGATGTTGGGTGGTTAGTTCATAAATATTTGGATAAGATTTTTTAAACTAGAATTTTTGCTTATGCCTGATAACCTTGTTTCTAATCTGCATGGCCAGAGGGAAACCCATAGTGTTGACAGTAAGTTTTATAACTTTACTTTGTAAAAAATCTGTTTTCCTGCATTATTGTCAATTCAGAGAATCCTCTTAGAAGATAAATATTTTCCCCCAATGGAGTTCATAGTAGTTTGCAGCGGTGTATATTGCTTTGAAGTACTAGAAAGCATGATTGTATATATGTAGCATTAAAAATAGGATTTGTCCATTGAAACCACAATGAGATGTCACTTTATACCTGTCAGAATGACTAAAATCAAATACACAAGAAATAACAAGTGTTCTCAGGGATGTGGAGAAAAAGGAACCCTCATGCACTGTTGGTGGGAATGCAAACTGGCGGGTACAGCCACTGTGGAAAACAGTATGGAGGTTCCTCAAAAAAATTAAGAATAGAATCATATGATCCAGTAATTCCACTGTTAGGTATTTACTCAAACTACAAAACAAATAACAAAATAACAAGCTGTGTATACCCCCCCTATGTTTATTGCAGCATTATTTACAATAGACAAAATATGGAAACAATCCAAGTGTCCATCAATAGATGAATGGATAAAGAAGATGTATGTGTATGTGCATGTACACATATGTGCTCACACACACACCACACACACACATTATGGAATATTATTCGGCCATAAAAAATGAAATCTTTTCATTTGCAGCAGCAGGGATGGACCTAAAGGGTATGAAGCAAAGTTAAATGAGTCAGTCAGGAAAAGATGAATACTATACATTTTCACTCATATGTGGAATTTAAGAAGCAAAGAGACAAACCCTCCAGATTCTTAAATATAGTGAACAAACTAGTGGTAGCCAAAGAGGAGGGGAGGAGGGTTGAAATAGATAAAAGGGATTAAGAGTACACTCATCTTGATGAGCACTGAGAAATGTATAGAATTGTTGAATCATATTGTGTACCTAAAACTAATATAACACTGTATGTTAATTACACTTGATTTTTAAAAATAGGGTCAGTTAATTTTAAAGAGAAGGAGCCCTGGAACTGAATTGTTTTTATATCCTCTAGAAGCAGAAATATGTATGCTTAGTTTAGTTGTTCAGGATTAAGAAAAACTTCATTCCCTTAAAATAAAGAATCTACCACTTTATTC
>ML108775.1:0-17313 GCA_003697995.1 Taxidea taxus jeffersonii | reverse complement strand
AAAGACTTTACTCATCTATCTGTCAGAGAGAGAGAGAGCGAGCACAGGCAGACAGAGAGGCAGGCAGAGGCAGAGGGAGAAGCAGGCTCCCTGCCGAGCAAGGAGCAGTATGTGGGACTCGATCCCAGGACACTGGGATCATGACCTGAGCCAAAGGTAGCCGCTTAACCAACTGAGCCACCCAGGTGTCCCCTAAGCAGCATTTCTATGCCAGGGCTTTCACTTTAATTTCCCCACTAAATAAAGACAGCATCTAACTTTGAGTAGATGTTCTAATTTTTTTATACCTATGTATTTCCATTTGCAAATTGGCTAGAAGTATCAATTTCACTTTTGCCTTAGGAAACTTAATGAAATTATGAGAAAAGCCAGACGTACTGATTGTCATTTCCATATTCACATAGCAAGAATGATAATTTTCGGAGCACCTGGGTGGCTCAGTGGGTTAAAGCCTCTGCCTTCGGCTCAGGTCATGATCTCAGGGTCCTGGGATCAAGCCCCGCATCGGGCTCCCTGCTCAGCAGGGAGCCTGCTTCCCTTTCTCTCTCTCTCTGCCTGCCTCTCTGCCTACTTGTGATTTCTGTCTGTCACATAAATAAATAAAATCTTTAAAAAAAAAAAAACTTAAAAAAAAAAAGAATGGTAATTTTCAGCTCAGATAGGAACAAAGAAGATTTAAAAGAATTGTGGATTGATCATTGTTTCCCTAGATCTTTGCAAGGGAACTTAAAATCTCATTTGTGAAAGACTTAGAAAAGTGTATAAATTTTGTCTTCTGTGTTTTGAGACAATGGTTATCAAATTGCTTTAAATACAACGAATGTTTCACCAAAGGAAATAACCCATGATGACCTATGTTAGTATCTATTGCTAAATAACAAATTACCACGAAACTTAACAACTTAAAACAATGAGCATTTTTTATCTCATCGTTTCAGTGGGTCAGGAATTCATGAGCAACTTAGCTGAGTGGCTCAAGGTCTAGCATAAAGTTGGAGTCAAGACATCATCCAGGGCTGCTGTCATCTGAAGGCTTGATTGTCCTGGAGGTTTCCACTCTTAAGATGGGTCACTCATGTGGGTATTGGCAAAAGACCACAGTCCTGGCCATGCGTACCTTTACCTGAGGCAGTCTGAGTTTCTCCTCCAGAGCATGTATCTGAGAGAGAACCAGCAGAAGTCTGCAATGCATTTTGTGACTTATCTCAGACATTAAACACAGTCACTTCCACCATATTTATAGTTAGAAGTGAGTCACTAAGTTCAGCTCATACATAAGGAGAGAGGAATTAAGATCCACCTTTTGACAGGAGGATTGTCCACTCTGATCACAATTTAGTTTAAAAAGCACTGCAGTCTGCCACAGTTTGTTTACCTTCCTTCCACATGCAAAATACATTCACTTTCTCTTAATACTCCGGCAGAAGTGTCATCTCATTACACTATTTTCCTGAATCCAGAATCTTACTGTCTAAATCTGGTCCAGCTGCAGATGATACTTCTCAGATGTGATTCCTTAGGTACAGCTCCTTTGGTACAATTGTTCCAATCTATACACCTGAGAACTAAAGAGACCAGTTACCTGCCCCCAGCCAGTGGTGGGGAAAGCAAAGGTAACTGCTATAAGTATTCCTGTTAAAAAGGCGGGGGGGGGCCAGGGTTACAAAGGAATAACTGGTCCATAGCAATTGTGAAATCCATCTGGGCAAATGTTTGGAGGTTCCCTTGATGAAGACCCAGTCCTTCTACTTTCTAGGGGGTGACTCTCTCTAGCTCGTGGCTCTACCTTCTAGGCTTTTCATTCTACCCCCTGAGTCATCTTTCCTTTTCTTTGAATGGTAACCTGTGTTTGTTTATTTTTTTTTCTCAGCCTTCTTCCTTATAGAGGTTTAAGGTTCAAAGACCTCTTTTCTTTTGAAACTGTCTTTTCCCTTTATGTCCGAGCTTGCAGTGTTTCTGCAAATAAAATTCTCTTAAAACATATTGGGTATTCTATGAATATTGGGGTTCACTCTGTTAGACAAAACCCATAACCAATAAAGATCAAAATCAACTCAGTAAACTGTAGAATACTCTTGAAAGAAATTGAGGAAGACACAAAGAGACAGAAAAACATTCTATGCTCATGGATTGGAAGAACAAGTATTGTTAAAATGTCTATGCTACATAGAGCAATCTATACATTCAGTGCAATCCCTATCAAAATACCATCAACTTTTTTCCTAGAACTGGAACAAATAATCCTAAAGTTTGTATGGAATGATAAAAGACCCTGAATAGCCAAAAGAATGTTGAGAAAGAAAACGAAAGCTGGTGGCATCACAATTCCAGACTTCAAGCTCTGTTACGAAGCTATCATCATCAAGATAGTATGGTATTGGCACAAAAACAGACGCAAAGATCAAAGAAACAGAATAAGGAGCCTAGAAATAGACCCTCAGCTCTGTGGTCAACTAATCTTGGACAAAGCAGGAAAGGATGTCCAATGGAAAAAAGTCTCTTCAACAAATTGGATTGGGAAAATCGGACAGCCACATGCAGAAGAATGAAACTGGACCATTTCCTTACACCACACACAAAAATAGACTCAAAATCGATGAAAGACCTCAACGTGAGACAGGAATCCATCAAAATCCTTGAGGAGAACACAGCCAGCATCCTCTTTGACCTCATCTGCAGCAGCTTCTTGCTGGACATGTCTTCAGAGGCAAGGAAAGCAAGGGCAAAAATGAACTATTGGGACTCCATCAAGATCAAAAGCTTTTGCACAGCAAAGGAAACAGTCAACAAAACCAAAAGACAACCGACAGAATGGGAGAAGATATTTGCAAATGACAAAGCAGATAAAGGGCTAGTATCCAAAATGTATAAAGAACTTATCAGACTCAACACCCAAAGAACAAATAATCCAATCAAGAAATGGGCAGAAGACAAGAATAGACATTTCTGCAAAGAAGACATCCAAATGGCCAACAGACACATGAAAAACTCCACATCACTCAGCATCAGAGAAATGCAAATCAAAACCACAGGAGATACTACTTCACACCATTCAGAATGGCTAAGATTAACAAGTCAGGAAATGACAGATGTTGGCAAGGATGTGGAGGAAAGGGAACCCTCCTACACTGTTGGTGGGAATGCAAGCTGGTGCAGCCACTCTGGAAAAGAGCATGGAGGTTCCTCAAAAAGTTGAAAATAGAGCTACCCTGTGACCCAGCAATTGCACTGGGTATGTACCCCAAAGATACAAATGTAGTGATCCAAACGGGCATCTGCACCCCAGTGTTTATAGCAGCAATGTCCACAATAGCCAAAATATTGAAAGAGCCCAGATGTCCATCAACAGGTGAAGGGATAAAGAAGATGTGGTATATATCTACAATTGAATATTACACAGCCATCAAAAAAGAATTCTTGCTATTTGCAATGATGTGGATGGAACTAGAGGGTATTTATTATGCTAAGTGAAATAAGAGAAAGACAACTATCTTATGATCTCACTGATAGGTGGACTTAAGAAACAAGGTAAAGGATCACAGGGGAAGAGAAGAAAAAAAAACAAACATGACAAAACCAGAGAGGGAGATAAACCATAAGGGACTCTTAATCTTAAGAAACAAACTGAAGGTTGCTGGAGGGGAGTGGGGTGAGAGGGATGGGGTAGCTGGATAATGGACATTGGGGAGGAGGGCACATGTCGTAATGAACACTGGGTATTATGTAAGATGTTTGAATCATAGACCTGTACCCTTGAAACAAATACATGTTAATTTTAAAAAATCAAAATCAAAGATATTACTAATTCTTGTTGGTAAGAAACAGGTTTGTAAGCCTTCTGTTTAAAATGTTGAGTTTAAGAAGAGGAAATAGAGAAACTAATAAAAGCAAAGTATAATACTTTTTTTATTAAGCCGCCTATTATAGGCACCTGTTATGTATCAAATCCTATTTAATCCCCAAAACAACTATGTCAAAGAAGTATTAATATCTCTAGTTTACAGATGAATAAACTGAAACTTAAAGGTCTTAGAAAACTTGCTGAAGTTTTTACCAGTTAGATGGTGGGCTCTGAGTATAAACTCCAAAACTCATGCTCTTAACCAATAGGCCGTACCACTTAAAGCATTCAGTAACAGTGAAAAAACTCCACCCATATATTATTACTGCTTTATTCCTCTTCAAATTCTGTTGCTTAGGTTAATTCAACCCAGCACAAGAAGAGTTTTCAATCATAAGACATTTTGGTGTCTGTAAATTTGGATGACACAATATCTTACTGCCTTCAGCTAAGAAAATAAAAGAATGTCTCCTCCTGACTTCCAAGTATTACTTCTTTCTAGGAACTCCACCATCTTTTGTCAAAAACCTAAACTAGGTTTAGCTAGAGATCTTGTTAATGCACTAAGGAGAATCTACAGGTTTTCTTGGACTACTATACTCCTCATATGTATGTCTATGGAAACCCTAGATTATCATAAACCCCCTTATCTCAGAATGAAGTGTTCATGGCAAACTGTTGGAACTAAATGATGCTTCACCAATGTTAAAGAAGCATATAAGTTGAAAAACTAACAGGACATTGTGCATAGTAGATATTTTGTAAAATTCCACATACATACATACATACATACATACATACATACATGGATGGATGGCTAGATGAATAGCTGGGAGGACTCTGAGTCATTAAACACTTGAATGTTGTCCACCAAGCTCCTGCTAAATTTGACAACCTAATATGGACTACATTTGGTGGGTTTCAGAAAAAGAATCATTGCTCTTAAACCTTACTACTGTAGGAAGCAGTTTAGACTGGTTGATGGAAGCATGCATTGTTACTCTGAAAGTTAGAACGACAGAGTATATAAGTGATGATAGCTCAGAAACATGACACATTAACATTTAATAGGCCAATGTGTAATGCTACAAATTTACTTCGGACAGGGGAAACTTCAAAGCCATATACATTTTAGAATATCACTATACGTAAGGCCTAAAATGTTAACAAGGCACCATGGGGTACCTGGCTGGCTCAGTTGGTTAAGCATCCAAACTCTCGATTTCAGCTCAGGTCATGATCTCAGGGTTGTGAGATTGAGCCCTGCATCAGACTCTGTGCTAGGTGTGGAGTCTTCTTAAGATTCTCTGTCTCCCCTTCTCCCTCTGTCCCTCCTCCCCCGTCCCTCCTCCCCTCACTCTCTAATAATTAAAAAAAAAAAGTTAACAGGGCACCTTAATTAGATTAGTTGATCAAAAGCACCATGATTTATCTGGTCGCTTTGGAAGTTTAAGATACAAGAATTCTTTGTTAATTTTGTTTGCATTTTTATTATATGCCAGCTTCAAGAAAAGATATTATTCTAACCTTTAGCTTCATACTAATTAAGACTTAGGCAGAGGACAAAGACCATCCAAAAGAAAATTTTGGTTTATTTGTTTTTTCTCCTTTCAACAGGACCAGTGATAATCTATTTCCAAATGAATACATTTCTTAATGGAGAAATTCTAAGTAAGTTTGTCATGCTCCTAATCCCGCTTCGGGAGAGATCTAATAACATAATTGCAGGCTGCCTTGGGAGCAGCAAGTCTGTAATCTTTTTTTCTTTTTGTTCTAATTTTTCTCTTTAGTAGTTATTATGAGGTAGAACATCCCGATGTAAATATTTAAAATCTATCTCTGATATTTATCGGTATTCTGTTACTTGATGTCCGTAAGTTAAACATTATTTACAAATCAACCTGTGATTTTCTCTCTCTCTCTCTCTCTTTAGCCTTAACTGAAATAATTGCATCAGGTCAGTTTATTTTATCAAATTGGTCCTCTTTGCCGTGATTTTTTTTTTTTTAAAGATTTTATTTATTTATTAGAGAGAGCGCGCGAGCACAGGCAGAGGCAGAGGGAGAAGCAGGCTCCCTGCCGAGCAAGGAGCCCGATGTGGGACTCGATCCCAGGACGCTGGGATCATGACCTGAGCCGAAGGCAGCCGCTTTACCAACTGAGCCACCCAGGCATCCCGTGCCGTGATTTTTTTTTTTTCTCATTTCTGTGATTTAAAATATTTCTCATCCAATACCACTTTCTACTAAAAGCTCTGATCCTAGATACAGAAGCTAAGATCGGATACTTTAAGAAAATTCTACCTTTGGTTTATAGTATACATGAATATATTTGTACTGAAAGTATACTCTTACCTGCGTAAAGTATACTCTTACTCTGTCAGACATCCAGATCTTTCATGTTTTTATAATCATGTTTATTTTTATCCATACCTTAGGAATTCAAAGTTCATAGGATCACTCCCTCAGTATTGACAGATGATGTATAAAATAAAAGGGTATGAGATTCAGATAAGGCTTTTAAGGTACCCTCTTTTAACTTAAACATTTTGTTGTTCAGGGGTGCCTGGGTGGCTCAGTGGGTTAAGGCCTCTGCCTTTGGCTCTGGTCATGATTCCAGAGTCCTGGGATCGAGCCCCGAGTCGGGCTCTCTGCTCAGCAGGGAGCCTGTTTCCTCCTCTCTTTGCCTGCTTCTCTGCCTACGTGTGATCTCCATCTGTCAAATAAATAAAAATTTTAAAAAACCATGTTGTTCATCTAGTGATTTTTTTTTTCGCCATACTTTTTTGGACATGTGTTTAATGAGAGAGCTGTCCAAACTACAATACTCTGGGGACCAAACAAGTTTTCAAGTAGGATTTTGAGTTGAATTAAGTGACTTTTTAAAAATTTATAACATTCAATGAAGATTCATTTCTTATAAAAAAAAAAGATGCATTTCTCCCATTAGGTGATGTACAGACCTAATTACACAGGAAGAATTTCTCCTTCAAGTAACAGACTTTTGAGATAGTTTTCTAGAGCTTTAAATTCCAGTACTAAATACCTTTGAAATGGATTTTGCTATCATTAACTCAGTCAAGATTGAGATCAGATTCTTTACTTTCTTTCCTTATATTCTAGGAAAAGAAAAACCTCAGGATGGCTGGGTGGCTCAGTCGATTAAGCATCTTCCTTTGGCTTGGGTCATGATCCACGTCCTGGACTAGAGTTCTGCATTGAGCTCCCTGCTCAGTGGGGAGTCTACTTCTCCCTCTCCTTCTCTGACTCCCCTGCTCATTCTCTCTCTCTCAAATAAATAAAATCTTTTTAAAAAATCCCTCTAATTTACTATTTTATCAATTGAGCATTGCACTAGACACTCAGGGAGACTCTAGCAATGTGAAAGTCACAGTCCCAACCATCCAATATCATGGTGTAGTAGAGTAGGAAAAAGTAAATCACAGTTGTATGACAGGTTGCCTAAGTGTAGTAAAGGCAAATGTTAAAAGAATTTAGAGCAGGGTGGAAGAGAAGAAATTGGAGATCCATCTAATTGGGTGATTAAAGGGGAGACTTAAGAAGGTGGCATTTAAGATGAGTGTTAGGTAAAGATTGAGAACTGGTTAGGTAGAGGAACAGAGGAAGCCTACATTTCCCTTTGATGAAATAGAGTGAGCAGAGATAGAAAAGTACAGGTTGTGATCAGAGGGTAATGAGCAAACCTTATAGGCTAAACCAGAGCATAAAGTAATAACGGTAGATATAGTCAAAATGTTGCATGACAGATTATAGAGATCCTGGAGTACCATACTGTCCTGACTTGTTAGAGGAGTCAGCCCATTTTCTCATCACTTCTAGTTTTAATCTGTTTATATGCATGTTTTTATATGTACCTATATGCACATGGTGCTTGCTTTGGATCTGGGTTCACCACCACATACTAGCTATGTGACACTGGAAACTCACTTAACTTGAGCTTCAGTTTCCTTGTTGGTAAAATGAACTCCTTGTGGGGTTGTTGTGACAATTAAATGAAATTACGTAAAAGCAACTCATGTAGTAACTAGCACATAGCAAGCAAGTACTTTTATGAAAATTATATGCATAAGTTATACACAGTGCTGATTTAAAGTATTTTATGGCAACACTTGGAAGATTATATAATCATAATTCCTTAGACTATATTTCAGTTTTCTTGAAGGTCTCAAAGAATCTATCCTTCTAATGGCAGTCTGGCTTATTCACCTTCATGTATTCAACATGTAAAAAATCCCATGACCTCCTTTGCTCTGCTCTGTTTCAGAGAGCTAGAAGCCATGATTTGTGCTGTGGTTTTATATATATGTTGTTTGATCTTTTAACCTGACTCCTCTAGTGGACATGCTAGGGAATTGTTGATTTAATCTGATTTTAGAAGCCCAGCATGTAACCTTGCTGCCCTGTGTATAAGTTAGTTTTTCATTCTGCTTGGCTGGGAGAGGTCCTAGCTGTAAGAGGACAAGTACTTTGGTACTTGAGGATCATGATCATCTGCTGCTATATAAATTTTTTGCTCCATCATTACAACATAGTGCTCTAATCTAACCTAAGAAGTTTACTCTATTTCTGACCACAGCCTGCCTGCTGCCTTGTTAGTTGTGTTTGGTTTCAGTGATACAACCCAACTCCTATAAAATTAGGGAAAGATCGTGTGCCCAGCTGAGAGTTGCAGATTTCAACCCTTGCTCCATTTACTTATTAGGTGTGCAACTTTAAGCAAATTATTGCCTATCTCAAGACTTTGTTGTGAGATTCGAATGAATCGACTATAAAGGATTATTATATTAACTTTGGATTTTAGTAGGAATATGATTAACTGTTATAAAGATAAATATGTTTTTATTTTAAAGTTTAAAATGTCTATAAATAAATTTTTAAAAACAGCTGATGAAATAATTTTTTATCATTAGCTTTTATACTGTCTTATGACCTAGGTAATTATCTGAATATATTTTTAAAATATTTGAAACATTAAAAATGAGTTATAAATGTTCATGACAAAAATGTTAAATCTTTTGTTATAGAAGAATTCTTATCTGTTGAAGCACTTCCAGCTGTATAAAAAGACTGGGGAAATTTCATTTATTTTGAGAATTATTTTTCTTTTTTTTAAAGATTTTATTTATTTATTTGACAGACAGAGATCACAAGTAGACAGAGAGGCAGGCAGAGAGAGAGGGGGAAGCAGGCTCCCACGAGCAGAGAGCCCGATTCGGGGCATGATCCCAGGACCCTGGGATCACGACCCAAGCTGAAGGCAGAGGCTTTAACCCACTGAGCCACCCAGGTACCCCCAGAATTTGGTTTTAAAGGGAAGATAGAGTTTCAGAAGAGTAGACTGGCCCATTGCCACGTGTCCGGAAGTTTTCTATAGTTTATATAAAGATAAATGAGTATATATGGAAGATTCTTTTCCTTTCAGCTTTACGTATGGTGAAATATGTTACTCATCTGTATGAAGGTGTCCATCTGTCTTACATATAGCTCACAACCATTTTATGTTCACTAAGTCTTAGAAATGTATTAATGGAGTCTTCTAATCAGTATAATGTATCTTTGTAGAGGATATTTTATAGGATAGTTTCTCTGATTTAAATCACATATTTAAATGAACTAGGTACAGTTAATGGAATTAGATATTTAGAGTTTGTGTAATTGTGCTGATGATTTACATTTTAAGAAGCCTCAAATTTGTAAAAGAAAAACCATGTTTAACTGGTATAAACTGTTTCATGAACTCAGAATTCAAATACGGTCACTAGTTTTTGTGTGTTTTTTTTAAGATTTATTTATTTATTTGAGAAAGAGAGCATGAATGGGAGGGGCAGGAGAAAGGGAGGGAGAATCTCAAGCAGACACTGTGCTGATTACAGAGACCTATGTGGAGCTTGATTTCACAACCCTGAGATCATGACCTGAGCTGAAACCAAGAGTTGGATGCCTAACTGTCCCTAGTAATTTTTAAATTAATCACTCAAACATCCTCCTGCTGTATTAGAAGAAAGTACAGCATCTTCCTCTTGGAATTTCTACTCCCCTCTAAGTTGTTCCAAGAGCGTCATTGACTTACATAGACCAAAAAGATTAATCAGTGACTTCTATATCCAAGATGTGGTGTGTGCATATGTCTGCATGTGCATATGTGGGTCCTGTTGAAATCTACACAGTCCACGGCCCCTGGACCTCCCTGGTGTTGAAAACTAGTCTTACTCTATCCAGTAGAAGATGCAGCTTCCTTGTTGACCCAGATGCCCATACAGGCCACCATGGTACATTAGGGAAGGATGACCTCTCTCTCTTCCTGTGCTAAGTTCAGTTAGGGTGTTCCATGGTGCGCCATGGTTGAGCCTCAAGATTACAGCTGTTAGGGCTCAGCTCTTTCAGTTCAGATCACGGTTTCCTCTCAACTACTGTTGTAAAAGCAACACAAGCATTGAGTCAGGACTGGTCTTAATATCTGCAACCTCATAACCTCAAACCACATTTCTCCTTTCCACTTATGGGGCCCCTGTGCCTTTTTTCCCCCCCTTAAAGTCCTTTCTGAAAACCTCTGAGTTATTCATCCAATCTCTAAGCAAGGCTACATCTAAGGAGGGACTCCAGGAGATCTTATTCCCAGTCTTACAAGGAAGGCTGCTGTTGGTGACTCAAAGGAAATTCACCCATATGATGAAGATTATTCCAAGGATCTCCAAAGGATTAGTATGAACTCCTCTTGGAGGTAGTGATTCCAAGGCAGTTTTCTGCCTTTTCCCTTTTAGGTGAAGTGGGGAAAAATTGAACTTTATTTCATGTTTAAAATGAATAAAAAAGGGCTTGAGCAAGAGAATAAATAATGAATTTAATAAAATAAGTATTGGTTGGGTGTTATTGAAATAAAAAGTGAGCTATTTCAAGTACTGTGAAGGATTGAGGGAGGTTTCAGATGATGAATCATATTAGCAACTCAAGGGTTAGTAGAATAGAGAATTTCTCTTAATGTTCAGAATTTTTATTTATATAAACACTGTTTCTGATACACATACATATGCCCCCAAAAGAAAAGATACAGCAGAATTGCAGAACAGGAACATGTAGTACCAAACGTTGGGGGGCGGGGGAATGGCCTTTCTTTTAGCACAGTATTGCAGAAGGGGAGTAATCAGTTCTCAACTCTTACCAGTTTGCTTTCAGTGTTTTTGGAGCTAGGGAATTGCCATGGAAATCATAAAATGGAAGCTGTGATAGACTTGGTATGTCTTAGTGAAGACTTCGGCTGTGAGGCAGTCTGTAGTCAGAGCCTTGTCCCCCATTCAAATAGGGACTCTAGTCTAACCTAGATAATGAGGCTGCTGGACAAGGAATGGCTCTTTGTTTCCATCAGTCTGTACTTCATACTCTAGTTCCGTGTTGTTAACAGGGTTGTTTCACCTATATCTGTCTATTGTAGATGTTATAGTAGTTCATAATTCTTTGAGATTAGGAATTCCTAATGATTTTTTCCTCCCAGTAAGAACCTTTCCTGCTGCTGCTTCCAGTGCTTTATTATTTTGTGTGTTATATTTGTTTTAAAGTTGTGTAGATGAAAGCTTATTTATGTAAAAGAGGGATTGGGGAAAAGATTGATTTATAGAGAAAGTTTGTTTGGATTGTTCTGCTCCAAATGAGATGTATGTGCTCAGTGGTTATTTTTGTGTGTTTCAGGCCTTTCGGGAAGACCTGGAATGCCTTATTCAAGAACAGATGAAGAAAGGCCACAACCCAACTGGATTGCTAGCATTACAGCAGATTGCAGATTACATCATGGCCAGTTCTTTCTCGGGCTTTACTTCACCTCCCCTCAGTACGTCAGTTTTGGAAAGTTTATTAATTTTTAAAAAATTTTATTTTGATTAACATATAACATATTATTGGTTTCAGAGGTAGAGGTTATTGATTCATTGGTCTTATATAACACCCAGTGCTCATTACATCAAGTGCCCTCCTTAATGGCCATCATCCAGATACCCCATTCCCCCATGCTCTCCCCTCCAGCAATCCTCAGCTTGTTTCCTAAGATTAAGAGTCTCTTATGGTTTGTCTCTCTCTTTGGTTTCATCTTACTTCATTTTTTTCCTCTCTTAACCCTATGATCCTCTGCCTTGTTTCTTAAATTCCACATATCAGCGAGATTATTTGGTAACTGTCTTTCTCTGATTGGCTTATTTTGCTAAGCATAACACCCTCTAGTTTTTTTCACGTCTTTGCAAATAGTTTTGGAAAGTTTACAAAAGTATAATTTTATCTCTGCTTTGAACACTATACCTCTCTGGCCGCATACTCTCTTCTGGTCCAGTCCTTAAGTTTCTAACATCTAATACTTAGAGTAACGTAGTGTTAAAGTCTCTTAACTTTTCTTATCAACCAGGCATTTATAAGTCTATGTAAACCATAGACTTTGTAAGATTATAAAACAGTTACAAGACAAAGGCCCTGTCCTAGATAAATGTATAATTTTAGTTGAGACATTCCATGAATGCAAAAATGATTAACACAACAAGATAACTATAGGGGAAAAATTACAAAGCAGTTCATAAGGAAGTGTTTAATGACCTTTTAAAAAGTATCATGCTATGAACTTGGAGTTGGGATTGATTATTGGCTGAGGTGGACTAACAAAACTATGGAAAAAGAGAGGCCTGAACTAGCCAGGCTTTAGAGGATGGAGTAGTTAGAATTTGGAATGAAAGAGGAATGAAGATATTTTATTCATTTAATAATAGCTCTTTGGTAAGAGCACCAGTTTGGTGAACTGAACACTATAAGCACTTTATAAATCAGCAAGGTAAGTACAGAATTCCCTGCAGTACCAGAACAGATATGGAGTGCCAGAAGGCACTGTCAGGGACTGCTTCATGTCGGAGTCAAAGCATTGTCTTTGTGTTTTCTTTCTCTTCCTTCGTTTCATAGGAGTGAGTGAATTCAAGTACTTTCCAAATAGAGGAATGACATAAAAAGAGACATAATGATGAAAACGTGCTAAGTTTAGGGTGTGTTTGTAGAGCTCAAAGTGGACCAGCATGGTGGCACATACATACTGGTTAAAAGTTTTTGAAAGAGTCCCAGTGAGATGTGTAAGTGCTTGAACTAAAATAAGAGTGTGGGTACAAAAAGGAAGAGATCAATGAGAAAGGCATCGCCAATGAAGAGTAGAGAAGACTTAGCAACAGGTTTGATGTGGTTTAGTGGGGATGGAGGGGGAAAAGAACTCTGAGTTCCAAAATCACTGTTCTAGCTTGGGAGAAACATTCTATCAGAAGGAACAGAGAAATTCGAAGGTTGAGCTAGTTTGTTTTGCTCTTTCTGTAATTTTGAGTATCTGTTATGTTCCAAGCACCCTGTTAGAGATAGGGAATACGGTGATAAACAAGATGGACCAAGTTTCCTATGCCTGTGGAGACAGAAAATAGATGGTCAGATAATAGGAAGTGCTGTGCAAATAATAGATGGCAGTTTAATAGGAGGAACGAGGTAACTACTTTAGATTGGATGATAAGGGAGAATCTCTCTGAGAAGGTGACATTTAAACTGAAATCTGAATTGTAAGAAGGAGCAAACCATACCAAGATCAAAAGAAAAAATTCCAGGTGAAAGGAATAATTACAAATGTCAGGTGGAAATAAACTGAGAATGAATTTGGGATCTCTTCAAGGAACAAAAATTAAAGATTGTGGCTGGAGAGCATGGTTTTGCGGGGAGAAGTAGAACAAAGTGAGGTCAGAAACATAGGCAGAGGCTGAATTATGCAGGGTTTCCCAGCCAGAGTTGGAAGTTTGGATTCTGTTCTAACTTTGAAAAGCCATTTTAAGCAGGAGGGTGATGTAGAAAGACCTCTCTGTAGTTTATGTGTGAAGAATTAACTGGGAAATTTTGTAGTATTATTATTCAAAAATAGGAATGTCTGGAGTTGGGGATCTCTTTGGCTTGGGAAATGAAGGAAGTTCATACTTTAGGCATGCCACAGTTGCCAAGAGCTGCCAAGACATGGCAGCATTTGGAAATACAGTCCTGGAGCTTAAGGGAGTGGCTTGGCAGATGGACATAAAGAAGTGTTACTCAAATCTATGTGTGTTGATTAAATAATTATTCAAGAGGGTATAGGCAGAAGAGAAAAGAGTCTAAAGAGAAAATTTTGAGAATTGGAAGAGGAAGACTGGTCAGAGGAGCTGTCTTGGGAGTGTCATAGTATCTAGGAAAGGGGAGCTGAGCTGCCAAGGTTGCTGGCTGGAATATACAGAGGCATGGCAGTAGGAAATTTGTGTTCCATGGTTCAGAGGTCAGGGGATAGAAGTCGGTCAATTTGGCTGGAAAATTTATGTTGTGTGGTGGAAAGTAGAAGTTAAAGTTGGCAGGGAAAGTAGGAGATCGATTCATGGCTGCCTCTGAAATTTTGTTAGAAATTATACTGTTTTATATGGCTTACATATTGAAACTATTTCTTTGAATTAGTTCAGAACATTTCACAATGAAAAGATCTCACATAAGCATGTTGACTTGGGCCTTCTGTTTAAATGTCCTGGTAGCCCTGAGCTCAGATTCTCGAATGGCAGCAGCTGACTGCAGAACGGTAGCTGCCCAGTCAGCCCAGGCTTGTGATCTCTCTAGCAGCCTAGAGGCTGCAGCTGGCCCTGTTTAGGCACTTACGCGAATTTCCTGGCCCCTTCAAGGCTTTCACTTTGGGTTTTTGCAAAACTTTGAGCAGGGGAGTAGTGAATGGATTTACAAAGAGAGGGATTACAGGCAAGGACAAAAATGAGAAGGCTTATTGCAAGCGTTACATGTGAAGCGAGGCCTGAACTCAGGAATGGAAAATGAGGAAACGTGTAAGGAAAAGGATGATGGAATAGAGTGATAAATTACAGATGGTGGCCCAGGGGAGGTTACTTGTGTGTGAGACTGTGGGAATTGTAGTACCAGCAGTATCCGAAGACCGAAGACCGAGGAGGAGTGAGAAGGTAAGAAAAAGCAGAGAGACAAAATGGCTTTTAAGACCTTTTAAATGTATATGTTGTTGGTTGCAGGCAGTTAGAAGCAGTGGGCTAAAGGGTGGGCAGGAGACCCTGGTTGCAGATAAAGATCAGGGTGTCTTCTGCAAGGAGGTGACAACTGCAAACTCAGGAGTCTGTAGTGTTTTCCTGGGGAAAAGTAAAATGAGAGGGGAGCATAGGTGGAGGACTGAGCTTTGGGCTGGAGCCGCAGGTGGGAGAAGGGAAGAGAGCTGTTTGAAGGAGAAAGAAGCAGCAGGTGAAAGGGGAATGAGAGGTCCAGGTGGTGTCACACGGGTCTGCAGATGCATTCCAGGGAAGAGATGGTAAATAGTGTCAAGGAGAACAAAGACGGTAAAAGTGGAACTTGGTCGCAGTTGAAGTTAGCAGTTGGATCACTAAAGCCCAAGACTAGGTTTTGTTGCTCAGTGACGGCTGAAGACAGACCGTGTGTGGTTTGAAAAAATTAGAAAAGTACCTTTCTATTGACATTTTTTCATCATAAAATTAGCAATAACCTCAGTATTGACACTGGCCGTTAGGATCATGTAACCATTCTCCCCCAGCATTGTAAGCCTGACTCCCTGCCAAGTCCCTCCCTTCCAGGTCCGGTACTAGACGAAATAGCAAAGATTGCTGATGTGCATTTTAACTCTCCATGTACTTCTGTGAAGGAAGATAAGCTAATGAAACATTGTGTGGGCTGAGAAGTTGCACATCGTTATTTACAAGGCTGGAACACTCCCAGACTCAGGCAGCTTCCAGGTACCGCATTACTGGATGTGAATCTCTCTCCACAATTTCTCCTTTTAGGTCTCGGCATGGTCACACCTATCAATGACCTTCCTGGGGCAGATACGTCTTCATACGTGAAGGGAGAAAAACTTACTCGCTGTAAGCTTGCCAGCCTGTACAGACTCGTGGACTTGTTTGGATGGGCACAGCTGGCAAATACATATATTTCCGTGAGTTCTTTGGCTTCCAATTCCTTTTCTAAGAAATCCCAACTAGAAGGCAGCTGTACTCTTCTCACCTTTACTCATAAGTTCAGTCAGGTCAGACTTCATTTTCTGAACCTAGCATTGCTGGGTTACAGCCGACTCCTGATTTAAACCTTAACTCTAAGGGAGAGACTGCAGTTACCTAGCTTTCTTCTCCATCTTCTGTGTGTGGTGTCCTTTTAGTGCAAACCAACTGCAGAACCTATCCAAGAAGAAATTCTTCTGGCAGAATTTCTCTCCACATTAATTATATTTGAGGATGAGTGTCACTAAAAAGCACTTGGCACAGGAAAAATGGAGGGGGTCAGGGAAATTTCTTCCCTGGGCTTTCTTTTTAAAGCATATTTTTTCCATTATCATCTGTTTTCATGTTGTCACACTTGAAAGCCAGACAGTATTTGGAAGTAAAAAAGTATGGAATTGTGGTCAAAGTGGCTCAGGTGTGGTCTTCCTTAGGGCTCTTCCCTCCCAGCCACTCCTTAGTTTTCCCTTCCATCTCCACCTCAGTTCCTTCCCAGGAAGAGACTGTTCTCTTTCCTTTGCCCCTTTTCCCTTAATTTCCATGTTGTAAATCGAGATTATAGTCATTACCACATTCAGTTAATATTTTCTCATGAATGTAGTTGACCCTGAGCAACCTTAGAACTCCCAGGATAACACTACTGGTAAGTTCAGTAAATGAGAAACTAACGTCAGAAATTTTTAGCAAGTGCTTGCGTGTTGAGGGATTCTTCCCTCAACTTTTCAAGGAAAGTTTCCTGTTGCACTCCTTTAATTTCTGCTACGTTGCTTCCTGCCAAACCCTCCCCCCGCCCACAATCTCTTATAGTTATTCACTGCAAATATATTCCTAGTTGTATTTACACTGCAAAATATGAACACCTCACAGTAATTCCGTATTTTTGTTCTTTCTTCCAGGTGAGAATAAGTAAGGAGCAAGACCACATAATAATAATTCCTAGAGGCCTGTCTTTTTCTGAAGCTACAGCCTCCAATTTGGTATAATTTTCATTCCTACGTTACTTTCTTTGTCCTTCTTTGTGCTTTTCGGACAGCTCTTAGTTTTTGGTACAGGACAGAACAAGAGAAGGTATGGATGGGAAATGTTTGCTAATGAATAGGAAAGCATTTGGAACCTTATGTTGATTTTGTAAGAGAAGCTTTAGTGGTAAAGAAAAACAGGGTAGTTAAAAGAGACTAATAAATAAGTTGATCTTAGCAGTGAACCTATCCTTGTTTTGAAGGGAATCTTTTGAAATTTTTTCCACCCTGTATACTCTGGAATTTTTTTAAAACTCACAGAGTCTATGTGTATTTTATAGATTTCAGCGAAGTTCCGTTGGTGTGAGCAGGAGGGCTGACCGTGCAGCATTTTTTTTTCCATGATTGTGCTCATAGCCAGTGTCGTTGGCTTCTAGAATGGCAGGAACTACATTGGTTCTGGGTGC